>JACBKR010000809.1:0-49825 GCA_014218235.1 Colocasia esculenta
AGATCTGGAGGCACTATCTTTATGGTGTCAGATTTGAGGTGTTTACCGACCACAAGAGCTTGAAGTATCTTTTCTCCCAAAAGGAATTAAACCTGAGGTAGAGGAGATGGATTGAGTTCTTGAAGGACTATGACTTCGACCTTCAGTATCATCCTGGAAAGGCGAGTCGTAGTAGATGCTCTTAGTAGAAAGAGGCCTTCGTCCCAGTAGGATTGGAAGATGTTGGAGGATGCAGCGTGCTCTATGACCGAGTTAGAGCCGTCGTTGTGTCAGGCTTTTGTAGCTCAGCTATCCCTTAGATCCTCAGTCTTGGATGAGGTATTGAGCAGCAGAAAGCCGACCCTAGATTGTTAGAGTTAGTGGGTAAGGCGGGCATTGCTCGTGATGAGGACGGTGTGATTATTTTCAGCACCGTGCTTGTGTCCCCGATGTGGTAGATGTCCGTGAGCATGTGTTAGCGGAGGCTCATAGGTCACGATTCTTTATTCATCCGGGTAACACTAAGATGTATCAAGACCTGAAGAGATCATTTTGGTGGTCCGGCATGAAGAAGGATGTTGCGGATTATGTGTCTAGATGTCTAGTATGTCAGCAAGTGAAAGCCGAGCGGCAGCGACCATCCGGCCTTATGCAGAGGATGGATATCCCAATGTGGAAGTGGAAGCTGTCACTATGGACTTCATTTCGGGTTTGCCTCGATCTAGAAGGGGCAATGACTCGATTTGGGTAGTTGCAGATAGATTCTCGAAGACTGCTCATTTCTTGCCTATGAAGAAGAAGCAGTCAGTAGAGAGTTAGCTAGACTGTATGTTAGCGGTATCATTAGATTGCATGGTGTGCCGAAGTCGATCATTTCGGATCGAGATCCGAGATTTTACTCGAGATTGTGGAAAGGTCTTCAGGATGCGTTAGGTTCGGAGCTTAAGCTCAGTTGGCATTTCATCCCCAGACCGATGGACAGTCCGAGAGGATATCCAGACGCTCGAGGATATGTTGAGAGCGTGTGTTCTGGATTGGAAGGATGATTGGGAGCGTC
Organism: Colocasia esculenta; assembly: GCA_014218235.1. Taxonomy (NCBI): domain Eukaryota; kingdom Viridiplantae; phylum Streptophyta; class Magnoliopsida; order Alismatales; family Araceae; genus Colocasia; species Colocasia esculenta. The sequence continues at coordinate 1,037 of JACBKR010000809.1, forward strand.
ATTTACCTCTTGTGGAGTTCGCATACAACAACAGCTTTCATGCTAGTATCGGTATGGCTCCATTCGAGGCGTTGTATGGTAGGCCCTGCAGATCTCCTTTATGTTGGGAGGAGACTGGTGATAGGCAGTTGATCGGACCGGAGTTAGTTCAGGAAACTTCGGATAAGATTCAGCTTATCAGGAAAGCTTGTTGCGGCACAGGGTAGGCAGAAGAGTTATGCCGACAACAGAGAAAGGATTTGGAGTTCAGGTTGGCGATCATGTGTTCTTAAGATATCGCCTACTCGTGGAGTTGTCAGATTTGGCAGGCATAGCAAGCTAAGCCCTAGATTCATTGGCTCATATGAGATTCTCATACGTTGGGCAGCGTGGCGTACGAGCTAGCTTTACCCCCAGCTTTGGCTAGCGTTCACCCGTATTCCACGTATCTATGCTCAGGAAGTATGTCCGAGATCCGTCTCATGTGATTAGTCATGAGCCCGTGGAGATCCAGCCAGATCTTTCGTATGTCGAGCAACCCATAGCCATTCTTGACCGGAAGGTTCAGCACCTCTGGAACAAGAGTATTGCGTCGGTGAAAGTTCTATGGCGGAACTTCTCACGTGAGGAGGCTACTGGGAGCTGAGGATGCGATGAAGAAGAAGTATCCCCTTTTGTTTGAGTAGTATCGCTCTAACTCGAGGACGAAGTTTCTTTAAGGGGAGAGGGTGTAGGCCCTCGAATTTCCGCCGCATTATTTGTGATTATGTGTGTATATTTGTGTTGTGTATGTATGTACATATTTACGTACGTATTATTAGTACGTCGTGTGCATGTGTTTATATTAAAATAAAATAATGTATGTATTGCATGGTGATAGTATGGATATAATACCGTATACATATTGCATGTATATATGCTCGGTATGCATGGTTTTCTGCATATTTTAGAATTCTGGCCGAAGGCCCCCTAGGCGTCAACCCCTGGCCGCTGAGGTGGTGTCAGCGTCCAGACCTGGACGCCGATACTAATCCGGCGTCCAGCGATATGGACGCCAATCTCTCTCTGGCCTGCATGCGCAGCAGAGCTGCAAGCTTCTGAAACAAGGCAAGCCAACCATTGGGGGTTGTCCCCAACGGCTCTGAAGGCTGTCAAATCAGCCTGGTGAGTGGGAGAGAGACTCTCTTTAGGTCTGAACCCGAAATGGCTCTCCCCACTCCTCCCTTCACCTTGCAAGAGAGAGAAAGTGAGAAAGAAAACCCTAGAGAAAGTCTGTGAGAAAACCCCTCTTGGCACCCACAAATCCGACCCCCTGGAGCTTGATCCGCGTTCCACTGCTTCAAGAAGGTAGCTGGATCAAAGGAGGAGGCTTCCCGACATCCCCTTGGCGTGGAGATCATCCAGGAGCCCGGAGGAGAGATCTTTTGGAGGGATTCTCTGCACTTCTTGGGACAGCCAAGGAGGCTTCACCAACACCCTAAATCCTTTGGAAGAATTTTTTGAAAGGCAAGTGACCTATCCATGGTATTCCCGTATGTGTCTAGGTCGTTTCTATCATTTTTATGGATTTTTCCTCGAGTCCTAGACCCTCCCATTCACCCAAGTTTGAGCTCGGGTCTGTGTTTCTGCACAGACCTGGCTTGACGGCAAGGTCCCTGGACGCCCAGATCATGCTTGGCCCATCGCCCTGTCGCTGACTCTGAGTCAGCGGCCAGAGACCGCCGCCAAGTTCTTCTGGACAACAGTGAGCTGTTCTGCCCTTCTTATACATAATTTCGGTATTTTTTCCGTGATGAGGATATATGGTAATTCTATACTCTATGTATTTTATCAATTGTGGTGTGTGAATGAGTGTGATGCGTGATGGTAAATGTAGGATAATTGTACCCCTTTAAAACTTGTGAGCATGACTTGTAGATAATCTTGCAAATCCTTGTTCATGATTAGGATTAGTATGAATGTCTTGGTTTTGGTTTGATCATGAAGATTAGTGGGTCAATATATGTGCTTGCAATTTTGGTAAATTATCCATGCTTGTGTAAATTGCTAATGAATCCGGCTCGGTAAAATAAAAGCATGCAAGAATGGTTGCGGTGAAATCCATAGATGTATGATTTAGGGTAATTTGTATTCTCAAATCATGCATATATTAGTAGCCTCTGTTTAAAACAGTAAGTGGCAATTTGCAGGATATGTTAAACCCATGCTAACTTAAGTTGTGAATAGTATGCTAAATAGGTGTTTTATTTTCTGTAAATTCTATTTAGCTCAGAAAATCTGAAACTTTGAGTGTATGATCTTGAACCCGAAAACAGCATGTGGTTAAATTTTCAGGTCATTTGGATCAGTAAATAAAAGTTATGTATTTTCATGTGAAATATGATAATCTACGTATATTGTCGTAATGTGATTAGTTATTGTCTAAAACCAACTTAATTAGTGAAATTTCTGTGTGTTAAACTCCTGAAATTCTGTAGTACCATGTTAGGAAAAAAAACAGAGATATTCATGTGAGTAAGAAAGTGAATGTTGAAAAGTGTGAAGTGTCAAACCATGTGTAAAACGGTAAATGTATAAATGTGTAACTGTGCCAATGTGACACTGCTTCCGTAGAGGGCAGTGGAGCTGTATCAGGGAAAAGTCCCCCTGAGAAAGTTCAATGTGTAAGTGACCCTAAGGGCATTAGGGGGAAATCCTGGAGGTGGACAAGTACCACTGGTTAGGGTGGAGACTTGTTCTCCCGGTCTGCGCAGTCCAAGAGTCACCATTGGAATGCCTAGATGGCGTCTATGTGTAATGTGATGTGCATATGTCCTTCTTTGGTGGTTTGGACTATGTGTCACGGCACCTAAAATGTCTAATGTGAAATGTGTAATGTGTATGTGTCCATGTGTAAATGTGTAAGTGACAATGTGAATGTGTATGTGTAAAGTGAACCATGTGAAAGAGGAAATTTGTGTAAGGAAATGCGAAACTAGGATGTGAAAATGTGTTATTGAAAACATGTGAAACAAATCTGAAATCATGTGGAATCAGTGAATTTATGTTATTATCATCATGTTATTATGTGCAAAGATGTTTAGAATCCATGTTAGGGATAATTGGTGAAAACGGGCAAAAGATAGCATGATTGTTTGAACACATGATGTTTTATGCAATATTGTAGCTTTCATGTATAGGTCTACACCGTTAAACCATGTGAAATCAGCAACCTAAAGCATGTGAAAAGGTTATGTATGCACTTAAGGACATGTGAAATCCATGCTAGTTGTGTTCCCCTTTCATGTATATAAAATGTTCATGTTGGTAGCTCTCATGTTTTAGCTCTTTAAAGATTAAGTTTCATGAGTAAATTGAGTAGAGAGCATGTATAGGAAATTTTATTTTTAGAAATCTGAAAACATGATTCATGTATAAAATTGTAAAACTTTCATGATAGGTTGAAACTTGAATTGACTAGCATGCTATGTGTTGCAAATTGTAAATGTGCATGTAGAAACCACTAGACTTGTACGTGTATATCGTGAGTAGTGTTGCTTGCTGAGTCCTTGGACTCACTCCTTGCTTCGGCGTATAGGTATAGTTGGTGACACAGCACCGTTGGAGGAGACGGTGGAGACGGACTCCGAGCGCGGAGACTAGCTAGCTTTGAGTTTCTTGAGATTTGTGTATTCCTAAGTATGTAATTCGAACATTGTATTAGAGTACTATGAAAAGAATGTAAAAGTGTGGATAATTGTATTTCTATTTCAGCAATTTAATTTATGTGACTTTAGTTCCTTTGTGCTAATGGCGAATCATGTATGTTTAATGTGGATATGAATGAATGGAGACTGTTGTCTTTTACTTCCGCTACTCTGTTGTATATTCCCTTGTACTCAGCTGTACTATCGTTGGTAAATGTCCCACTGTGGCAGCGCTCGCTATACCGACGTGGGTTGGTATAACCGTACCGGTATAATGAGGTCGTCATTTGATATTTAGTCTGAAATCCTCAAGTTATTGCTTTATCCATAGGAGTTGTGTACAACAACTTCTAGCAGCCATGTACTCAGCTTCAGCTGTAGACAGCGCCACTGAATTTTGTTTCTTTGATGACCAGGATATCAGACACCCTGCAAGAAATTAACAATAGCCACTGGTGCTTTTTCTATCTACTTTGCATCCAACATAGTCAGCATCAGAGTATCCTACTAAATTAATTTCACAAGATTTTGGATACCACAGACCTAAATCATGAGTTCTAACTAAATATCTAAATATTCTTTTCACAGAGATTAAATGTGATTCTCTAGGATCTGCTTGATACTTAGCACACATGCATACACTAAATAGAATATTGGGTCTACTAGCTGTTAAATAAAGCAGTGAACCTATCATACCTCTGTAGACCTTTTGATCTACTTTCTTACCATCTTTATCACTGTCCATCCTTGTTGATGTACTCATTTGTTGACAGTGGCTTGGCATTATCGAATCCAAATTTCTTCAAGAGTTCTTTTGTGTACTTTGCTTGGCAGATGTGAGTTCCTTCCTTTCCTTGTTTGATTTGTAGTCCAAGGAGTAATTGAGCTCTCCCATCATGCTCATTTCAAATTCTCCCTGCATAACTTCTCAAAATACTTGCACAGGGATTCATCAGTAGATCCAAAGATAATATCATCTACATAAATCTGTACAAGTAGTATGCTTTTAACTTTTGATTTTACAAAGAGTGCTATCTACTTGACCTCTACTGAACCATGGTTTAAAAGAAAAGAACTAAGCCTTTCATACCAGGCTCTAGGTGCTTGCTTTAATCCATATAAAGCTTTATGAAGTTTGAAAACATGATTAGGAAATTCTGTGTCATCAAAACCCGGGGGTTGTTCTACATAAACTTCCTCTTTTATAAAACCATTTAAGAATGCAGATTTGACATCCATTTGAAATAGTTTTAAGTCTAATGCTGATGCATATGCAAGTAATATTCTAATAGCCTCAAGTCTAGCTACAGGTGCATAGGTTTCATCGAAATCTATGCCTTCCTCTTGGAATAGCCTTGAGCTACCAGTCTGGCCTTGTTTCTTAAGATCACACCAGCCTCATCCAATTTGTTTCTGAACACCCATTTGGTGCCAATAACTGGATGGTCTGATGGTCTAGGAACAAGTGACCATACTTGGTTTCTCTTGAACTGATTTAGTTCATCTTGCATGGCCAAGATCCAAGATTCATCACCAAGAGCTTCATTGACTGTCCTCGGCTATTTGAGAAACAAATGCTAAATAATCACAGGGTATCATGTTACCTCTTGTTCTTACCCCAACAGATGGATCACCATAATATTCTCAGGTGGGTGATCTTTCTTGTATCTCCACTCCTTTGGAAGATTTTCATGTGTAATTTCCTTTTGTTGCATGTCTTCCAGAGGTGGATCATCCTTGTCCTCAATTGATGTATTCTTTAGTTTCTTGGACAGTTCATCTGCATCATCATTATCACTATCTTCTTCCTTTCTCAAGGAAGGGTTAGTTTCATCAAAATAATATGTACAGACTGTTCAATTAATAAAGTGCGTTTATTAAATACTCTATAGCCTTTGGGTTTAGAGGTGTACCCCATGAAGATGCCTTCATCTGATTTGGCATCCAACTTACCAATGTCCCTTTTTCCATTGTTGTGGATGAAGCAAGGACATCCAAATGTCCTGAAGTGGCTGATCTTTGGTTTCTTTCCTTTGAACAGTTCATATGCAGTCTTCTTTAGGATTGGCCTGATCATTACTCTGTTGATAATGTAGCTTGCTGTGTTGACTGCTTCAGCCCAAAAATACCTTGGCAGATCATATTCCGATAGCATTGTTCTTGCCATATCCAATAGAGTTCTATTCTTTCTCTCAGCAATCCATTTTGCTGTGGTGTCCTTGGTGCTGAGAAATTATGCTCAATTCCCTGATCATCACAGAACTTAGCAAATTTTTCATTCTGAAATTCACCACCATGATCTGATCGATAGAAACAATGCTGAACTTCTGATCCTTCTGGACTTTCTTGCTGAAACTGACAAAGTTTTCAAATGTGTCATCTTTATGCTCTAGGAATGATACCCATGTGAATCTTGAGTAATCATCGACTATGACAAATCCAAAGTTCTTTCCTCCAAGACTGGTAGTCCTCATTGGCCCAAATAGATCCATATGAAGAAGCTCTAAGGGTTTTGAGGTGGTTACCACCGTCTTTGACTTGAAGGAGCTTTTGGTGTGCTTTCCTTTAGCACAAGATCTACAGACACCTTCCATTTTGCACTGACCTTTGGCAGACCTTCCACAAGATTTTTCTTTAGCAATTTTCTCATGCCATCTATGCTGCAATGTCCTAGTCTTCTGTGCCATAATTCAGTAGATTTATCCTTATTTGCCGCCAGACAGACATTTTGATCCTTGAGTTCCTCAAGATAGAGCACATAAGTTCTTTTCTCTATTTGCTTCAAAGATAACTGCTCCATCCTTCAATATGCTGCATTTTGATTCTTGAAACTGGATCTGATGGCCTCTGTCACACAGCTGGCTGATGCTGATGAGATTATGCTTCACCCTTTGACAAGCAACACATCTTCAATAACTATTTTTCCTTTATTGTTCACAGAGCCACTGCCTATCACTGTTCCCTTTCCATTATCACCATATGTGACGGTTCCTTCTTCAGCTTGAAGATGAGTGAATAGCTTCTGGTTTCCTGACATGTGCCTTGAGCACCCACTGTCCAAATACCATTTGGATGCTCGAGTGTTACCCTGAAATAAAATCATCAAGTTTTAGGTACCCAAATTCTTTTGGGTCCTGACGGTTAGTATCATCAACTTTTCCTTTTACCCATTTCTTATGTCTTGTTGGACACGTGTTTTTATGTGACCTAACTTATTGCAATGACTACAACAAGATGTTTTTGTTACTCTTTCATATATTTGAAGTTAGCTTTATATGATATGTCTTGTTCAGGTACAAATTTTGGAGTCGGGTATATTTAGGATAGACTATGGTTTCTTCATTATCTGGAGGTGTATATCCTAATCCATGTTTTTTCTTTCCTGATCTTCTAGCACCTTTTAATATTAAAGGATTTTTACCATTTGTAAATTTTTCCAATGTGCTAGATAACTTAATATTTTCTTCTGTTAGTGTCTTAATTTCAGTTTTCAGTTCATCTGAGCTTGCTTGTTTTTCTAGTTTTATTATTTGTTCATTTTTAGCTTTTAGATCCTCACATAGCAGTTCATTTCTCCTTTTAAGTTCAGTTATTTGGCTTTCTAATTGATCATTTTCTGATTTTAGATCGGAGTTTGTGTTTTTCTAGACATATGTTTTTCTTGCTTACTCTTAACAGTTTGGTTACTTCTCTATATTTACTGTATATTCATTGAAAGCTTCTTCTAAACTATCGGAATCTGAACCATTACAAGAATCAAAGGATGAGTCAGAGGTTACCTTTTCTTCGGTATTTGCCATGAAAGCCAAGTTGGCTTCTTCCTCATCACTGGTTGAGCTTGACTCACTGTCTGAGTCGCTGTTGTTGCTCCATGCAGCTGCCATAGCCTTCTTCTTATATTTCCTGAATTTCTTGGAGCTCTCTCTCTTCCTGAATTCAGGCTTCTTGAGCTTTGGACATTCAGCTTTGATATGTCCTGGCTTTTTGCACTCGTAGCATATGGGCTCACTCTTCTTTTGATCCTTTCCATCTGGTTTCTTGAAGTCTTTATTTCTCTTGAAGTGTCTTCTACCAGATTGGAACTTCTTCTTCTTTGCTAGAATGCGTTGCAATCTTTTTGACAGCATGGCTTCTTCATCTTCACAGCCACTTGAGTTCTCATCTTCAGCTGATGACTCATCTGACTTGTCTTCTTCTGCTTTAAGAGCATTTGAATGCTTCTTTCTGCTAGAGGACTCTCCTAGCCTTTCCATATTGATCTCATGGGCCATAAGGGACCCAATGAGTTTTTCCAAAGACATCCTTTTCAGATCATTAGCTTCTTCAATAGCTGTGACCTTTGGGTCCATGAGGATGGTAAGGATCTAAGAATTTTCCTCACCATGTCTCCAATCTCATAGGTTTTTCCTAGTCCGGCTAACCCATTTGTGATATCTGTAAATCTACTGAACATCTGGGTTATGGATTCACCTGATTGCATCTGAAATCTTTCATATTGTGTAACAAGAATATCATTCTTGTCTCCTTCACCTTGTCTGTGCCTTCATAGGTAATTCTAAGCTTTTCCCACATCTCCATTGCGGATTTGCAGGCTGAAACTCTGTTGAATTCCTTTTTGCTTAGTGCACAGCACAGAATACTCTTAGCCTTACAGTTCAAGGAGATCTTTTTCCTGTCATCATCTGTCCACTGAGCCTTCTCATTTGTGACCAGGAGATCGCCTTCTTCTACTATTGACCATATCTGATAGTCGTGACCTTGGAGAAAGTACTCCATTCTGGTTGACAGACTGACCTTCAATGTTACCTTGGGCTGCCATGGATCTTTACTCTTCAGATCGTTAGATCTTCTTCTTTGTCGAAGAGACTCGCTCTGATACCACTTGTTGCCCGGTTGACAAGCCCAGAGGGGGGGTGAATGGGTCTTTAAAAATTTTACTTGATTAGTACCTGTACTTAAACATTCACACAAAGACGTTCTTCGATGAAGGTTAGTAACAGTTAGTTCAAAGCGCAATCACACAAGAAAAACAACCACACAACACAAGAAATTATCCTGGTTCGGACCTCCTCTCCTTAGGAGTCCTACGTCCAGTCCCTGAGCAACAACTCAGGATTCCACTAACTAGGGTACAGTCCCCCTATGGACACTACAACACCCAGCTCAGCTGGTCTTCCTTCACACCAGAAGGGAACAACAACACCCTGGATACCTCACCAGGTCTTCCTTCACAACCGAAGGGAAACAGCACCCTGGATCCCACCAGGTCTTCCTTCACACACGAAGGGAAACACCATAAAGAGAATAGAATGAATTCAAGCCCCTAGATCAAGCTTTTACAAGCCAAGATCTGAAGCAACAAGCACTGAGAGCAAAAGATCTAAACAAGGCACACTCTCAGAACTACACGGGCTCTCTTAGAATTCTATTACAGCACAGAGAGCGAAGAGCTAAAGATGATGAGGAATGAGATTCTTGGCTCTAGACTTCTTGCAGAAGAATTTGAATGCTTGTATGCGAGATGCTTGTTCTCCACTGGTGACCTGTCATTCTTCTCTTCTGTCTTGTATTTATATCTCCTTTTGAAATACGGCCGTTGAAGTAACCGTTGTCTCTTAGATGGTAGACGTTAGACTGCTTGACATTTGGAAGCTTCAACAATCTTTTATCCAGTTGAGCACGCAAAGAGATAAGGTCTTCTGGCGTCTATATGGTCCAACGTTGTATGACAGAATGTCTTTAGGACCCTGCACATATTAAATGCTAGAACAGTAGACAGCTAGGCTGTCTCTTGTTGTCAGTAAACGATGATGTGAGTATTCACCAAAATAGCAATGCCAAATAGCTTGTTCTAAAAGATGTTGACAGAATATGCACAATAGTAAAAGGATATCATCTGCATGCATGCAGAGATACGTTCTGTCTTCATTAAATGCACAGCAGTCAGACAGACAAGAAGTCCTTGACTATTCAACGCCTTAAGATAAGATAAATATCAAGTCGATATAAACTATAAAGTCGTTGTCTATATGACTTATGAAATCGTTATGAATACCAACAAGTCATATAGAGAGCAAATCGTTGTATTCAACGAAGAAATCGTATAGTCACTTAACAAGTCGTTATAGCTTTAAAGAAATCATTGCGCGAGCAAATCGTTATGAGCTCTAAAGAAATCGTTGGCGAAGCAAATCGTTATGAGCTCTAAAGAAATCGATGCGCGAAGCAAATCGTTATGAGCTCTAAAGAAATCGTTGCGCGAAGCAAATCGTTATGAGCTCTAAAGAAATCGTTGCGCGAAGCAAATCGTTATGAGCTCTAAGAAATCGTTGCGCGAAGCAAATCGTTATGAGCTCTAAAGAAATCGTTGCGCGAAGCAAATCGTTATGAGCTCTAAAGAAATCGATGCGCAAGCAAATCGTTATGAGCTCTAAAGAATCGATGCGCGAAGAAATCGTTATGAGATCTAAGAAATCGTGCGCGAAGCAAATCGTTATGAGCTCTAAGAAATCGATGCGCGAAGCAAATCGTTATGAGCTCTAAAGAAATCGTTGCATGAGCAAATCGTTACGATGGGCAAATCGTTATGATGACTTAAGAAATCGTTGCGATGAGCAAATCGTTACGATGGGCAATCGTTATGATGACTTAAGAAATGTTGCGATGAGCAAATCGTTTTACGATGGCAAATCGTTAGGACTTAAGAAATCGTTGTGATTTCAACCGAAGTCGATGTGGACTTAGATAGATATATCTTGAAATAATTAATGCTTCAGAAATATAATGCTTACCAATATTGGCTTGATTGACCTTGACCTTGGAGTATTTCTTGTACTTAAGACTTAGAGACTTTGATAAGGTTTTGTTAATTACCAAATACATGTATATTAAAAAATTTCGTGGGGACAGACTGATCATTAGTTTCAAGCCATTGGTGCGGGTGTGTTTGCACCTTGACTCGTGTTCTTTTTTTCAATGTTTTGTGTCCTTGTGCCTTGAGGTTTTGTGGCCGGGTGGCCTGTTTGCCCTTTTTGGCTTACACTTCTTACGGTGGCTTTTGTGGCAGTCTCTTGTGAAGAGTCCTTCCTGTTAGCCATGTTATTTCGGTCGTTGGGAGACTGTGTTTGCATCTTGCTGGTTTTTGGTTCTTGTGGTGGCCCCATGTGCTCATGCCTGAGTGGTTTGTTTTGTGCCGTCTGGAACCTGGTGCATTGTGTGTACCTTGGGTGCTCCTGGTGCTTGTGTTAGCACCATGTGTCCTGATCGTAAGCTTTGTGCGTCATTTCGCGTTTGCCCAGTTTTCAAGGCGTTGAGCTTTCTGCCTCTGGGACACTTTGTGCTGGCCGGCTTGTGGCTGTACCGTTACGCTGTGGGGTGGCTGCTTTGCCTTGTCTTGGTATCCCTATCGGTGGTACGCCAAGCTTTGGTCATGGCCTATGTCCGAGTTTCCCCTCTCGCTTTGGGGAGCGAGTGTGTTCGGTTGGGGTACTCTATTTTGGTTTGGATCCCTTTGAGGTCGACGCATTGCTCTCGACCTCTGCAGTTGTTTTGTTTTTCATGCAGTTGCTGACGTCTTGAGTTGCTTGGCCTTGCCAACATTAGACATCTTCTTTGATTTTGCCTCTGTGCCTATGCTTATTGAGCAAGTATTTTAGCTTTCTGTGGCTCCACAGTCGTTGTGTGTCCTGGTTGGACCACGAGGATGATATGGTGGGATCTTGTGGTGCCGGCGGACACAGTCCTGTGTGCCGTGGTGTTTCTCCACGTGCATGCTATCGATTGGTTTTGGGTCACCACTAAGAAACTCTCGTTTGGCCTTGTTGTAGGTGCTAGCTGTTTCTAGACGTGCGGAGCCATTCAGCGGAGTCTTGCAGTTGACCTCTTGGCATTTTTCTTGATTTACCGTCAGTAGCTGGGACCTCTATCTAGTCGCTGGTGATAGAGGGAGATACTGAGCGGTTGTTCTCAACAGCGTGGTCTGTTGAGGGTTCAGTCTTGTGGTTTTCGACTGGCGGTTTCAGTGTTTCTAGTCGGCTTGGTGCGCGCCGCGTCTGTGGAGTGTCGACATCTACTTGTGTTCTCTGTACCATTGTTGTGTGCTCTGTGAGCCGTCGGATGTCTGGTTGAGCGCTCCCTTTATGGCAGGGTCGACCACCGAGGAGTCGCGGTGCGACTTAGTGGTCCCTTTGCACCTGTTGTTTTCTCCGACTGGGTTTCGCCTTAATTCAAGGACAAAATTATTATTTTTTTTAGATGTATTGTAACATCTCGGGCTTTCCATTTGTGTGTGGGATGACTGGCCACTAATGCGTCTGGCCTTGGCAACGCGTTAGTGTCACGACAGAGCTATCCGTCGCGATAGTCATCCGTGTTGTGACCAGTGCCTGCGTCGCATTCTAGTCATGCCTTGTTTCTCTGCCACATCTTGGTGTCGCGCCCAGTCAACAGGTCGCGACTGCTTTCTACTTTTTGGTCGTCTGATGCCTGTCAGAGTGGCAGGCGTGGGAGACTGACCTGTCAAGTTGTCGCGGCGTCCTTTGGGGGCGCGTTCTGGTAGAGGTGTAGGCGGCCGTCGTGTTAAGGTTGGTAACATGATGCCCCGCCCCATCACATTTTGGGGGCTGAAGTCTGAAAGGCTTGGTTGGCGCCCCTTCTTCTTCCTTCTTTTCCCATTTTCCTTCCTTCCTCCTCTTCGAGGTGGGAAGCCTCCTTCCCCTTGTTCTCCGGCATTTGGAGCTCGGTGGCGGTGCCGGAGGTTCGTGGTGGAGCAGCGGAGCGGCGAGGAGTGAGGAGGAGGCGGCGAGGTGTCGTGAGGCCCTTCGTGGGTTCGTTCTTCGTAAAATCAGTAGGGATCTCTTGTGCCCATACTTGTGGGTGTGGATTGGAGCCCTCGGGTTTCTTTGCATGTCTTTACAGCTTTCCCCATGCTCCCTCCCTGTGGATGTGCAGGTGTAGTGTGTTGTGGCGACCCTGGGATGTAGCATCCCGACGGTCTGCCTCCCGACCCGATGTCACAACCACAGTGCGCATTGCGACATCAGAGGAGGCGACGCCTTGGTCGACGTGACCTTATCGCAATGTAGTTGGCTGTCGTGATAAGGGTCGTTGTTGCGACCCAGTTTCCAGTCGTGACAGGGTTTTTGTCATGACCCACTTCCCTGTCGCGACTTGGCGCTTGTCCGGTTGCCCTTCTCGTCGCGATGGGATCGGGACATGCAAGGAGGGCGCGACAGCACCATCTTACCTCGGGTGTTTCCGTGGCCTCTTTGACGTGTCGGCATGTGTCCCAGGGCAGGGTTGCCCCTAGGACCTTCTAGTTGAGAATGCGGTAGGTTGCCTCCTGGCGTTCATTGACCGAAGGTGACACCCTTGTGGATGTGTCCTAGCGGCGGTGCTAGGAGGCTCGCATCTGTCTAATAATTGATTGTCTGACTGCCAATCGATTATTAGATGAGTATTGGTTATGTTCTGTCTGGTGGTGTTCCAATTTTCTCGGGCCGTGCCGTGTGTGCTGGCGTTGGCCGACGGCCCTTCTGGGGGTTTTCGGAAGAGGTGCCGTGCGTGCCTGTGCCTGCTGGGCTTATTTTGGTTACAAGCCAGCTGTGCCTGTTTCTGTGGTGGTTGCCCCTCCAGTTCTCTTTTGCCCGGTGCTGGGCACTTGAGGGCTTGTCCGCAAGATAGGTTGTTACTGTTACCTGGGACCCCCAGCCCCGCGCGTCTGTGTCAGAGGGAGTTTCTCCGGGCAGCAGGTGTGCTCAAGTCACGGACTTGAGCAGAAGGGGAAAACGATGGGGACAGCGGCGTAGAGTCATTTGTAGAGCTCTCTTAGATGGGGTCTGGGTCGCCGCGGTGGTTGAGGCACTCTTTCGGTGCAGACTAGATAGTCCTTCTCACTACCTCGCTCTGCATTGGTTCCAGAGCCGCATAGGGAGGTTAGGCGTGGGGCTGCAAGCTCAGCCGGGCTGCGGTGGTTGTGTTTGTTCTTGCCGTGACTCGCTAGCCTCACTTTACCGGGAGGTTGTAGGCAGGAGTCAGCGGCTAGCCAGCTGGAGGTGTGGACTGTGTGTCCCTCTCTTAGCTGCCTATGGCGGTGGCTTGGTTGTTCTTATTGTGACGGCGGTTCACGTTGTTTCTAAGTGAGTCTAGTTGCCCTAGCCTACATGGTGGTTGTAGCCTAGCCATGTCTAGCTTTCGTGGGCTCTATTGGTTTGGCCTCGTAGGCCGTGTTTAGTGGCTTCCGCTCTGTAGGTTCTCTCGGGGTGCCTTATGCAGACACCCGACTGCTATTTCAGTAATCCGTTCCTTGGTGCCGTCTGTGGTGGCACCGGAGTGTGTAGTTTCCCTGACCTTGTGGCATGCCAGAGGTGCAGGGTGGTTCTGCTTGTGGCCCTCGACCTTATGGAGGTCTGAGGTGGCTGTGCCTGTGGTGAGACGGTGCTTCTCACGTGGTTGCTCAATGTCTCTCGGGGTGACACCTGGTTGTTCCTTCCCGACCTCGTGGAGGTCCGGGAAGTTGGTGCTTGTTTCATGAGACTCTGGTCTCATGTGGTTGCTCTGGTGTTCAGTAAGCTCCTTTGTCTCGACGGGTGTGTGCCGAGGGTTACTTCCGCATTGTGTTTGACTTTGCTGGTTCTGCGGGAGTCGTGTTGGGCCCAACTTTGGTTGTGGGTCGTGGCATTTCTCTGTTACGTTGCTTTGTCTCTGCAGTAGGTGTTTCCTGCTTTACTGCTTTATAGAGTAGTTTTGCTCCGCTTTGTTGGAGTTCTTGTTGCTTTGGCTAGTAAGCGACTGGTTATCCCTACTGAGCCTTGTTCGCGAGGCTCACCCCCCTACTCTTCAGGTAGGGACTCACTGTTGCAGGAGTTCGTTGCTGAACGGTCATGGTGGTGGCTTGTTCACCGTGCGTTGCCAGCAGTGTGAGTTGTGAGTGTGAGCACTTGTACCGTGAGTTGAGAGTGGCCTTTTTGCAAGTCCTCGGGGTATGCTCCTTAAGGACTGCACCTTTCTTTCTGTACCTGTACTTTTATTTGTGACATGTTGTACATAATTTCCTTATTATGTACAAACTTTCTAGTTATAGTTATTTGAATTCATTGCATATCTCACTGGACTAAGTTCTAACCCTTCTAGGTCTTCGGATCCGTGGGTGGCGGCACGACCTTCGGGGTCCTTGGCGGGGGTCCGGGAGGTCGGGTCGTTACATTTCCTGTCTGATCCTTTTCACTGAGAAATCCTAATTCCAAATCTTTAAAATCAATATTTCTCATCACTTTCCACCTTATTTATTCTCATTTGCACAATTATATTTTGTTTTCAACATTCTTAGCTTCATCTTCTCCTATACATACTTTACCTTGCCTTAACTGCTACAATGTACTAGTACACCTCTAAAAAACATCACAAATTCTTTCCGCAACACACTGCAACATATAACAAATGTTTTTGCTAACAACCACAAACTGCCATTCAAAATGGCCTCTGCTTACTTATTACTAATCCTTACCTAATTTCAAAAATCCCTTTTAGTTCAACAAAAATTTCACTTGCTCTTTCTTTAATCAACAATTTCCAATCCTGCACTTTTTCATAGCTTTGAACAAATCCCTCTAACACTGATAAACTTTCTGATCACAAAATACACTTAGTCCCACTGCCACAAGTCATTGCTCTTCTACTTATTAATATGTCATCTGAAGCTGATCTCAATCACTTAATCATCTGAAATCTTCCATATCGCTAACCACATTATCATCGAAACTATTTCTCAATTCTCTGACACAAATCTCAAACCTATCAATTATCTCTATTAAATTTCTCTGTCGCAATCCTTTACATTTAACAACGTTCAACACAATATTGCTTCACACTACAACACACTATTTCTACTGTAATTCTATCACACAGTTATTACCATAGCAAATTCATTTTACACTTATACACAACCATTGCCATATGACTGTTTCTGCTGATCCACTACTTCACTAAAAACACCTTCATCACACTAGATTATATCCTTCATAGAAGACAACGTTACCTTTGCTAAATAACACCACTAAATTTACCAATTCCTTCTCAACTTTTGCTGCTTACTGTAGACACGCTAAAAATGACACCATCGTGGGCAAATTTTGAATTACACCATAATGCCACAAAATGGCTCTCTTTTGCCTTGCAAGAGTATTTTTCTCCATTATTTAAGATCTTCCTTAATTCTTCCTTTATGAACGCGTCTAGTAAGGTCGTCGCGATTCAACTTAATCGTGACCACTACCTCGGTCGTGATTTTCAACTGTTTCTACGTCGAACTTTGGGCCTGTCCCCTATATATACACCAATTGCTTCATCGTTCCTAGGTTGGAGACCATCAAGCACCTCATGTCCAAGGAGTTGGAGAGGCTAATTCCAAAACGAAGCCCTGCCGAATTGTCACCTTAGAGTACGTTAACGCCACCGTCTCTTCTAACTCCACAGCTGATCTAGCAGCAGCAGCACACCTCTGTGTCCTCCTCTCTAGTCAAGCAGCCTCCTGCGCCACTCACTTCAAAGGGGAAGCACATCTTCTTCATCTCTTTATTCATATAAACATCTCCTCAAAGCTCCCATGAGGACAAATCATCTCTCTTTTTGTTCATACTCTTTTATTCTCTTTTAATTATCTTTGTCAACATACACATGCATGCATACACACACACCCCTATTTTCCTAGGGTTTAAAAGCTACAGAAGGTGCATCGTTCTCCACTTCCTCATGTCTTATTTCGTTTTTGAGAATTGATGCTACACATCATTGGCTAATCCTCTCTATTTTGTGTGTTCTTTTTCATGGTAATCAATGAAAGGAGCCTTCTACCATGGCCGGCCGTGTTCGTAGACAAAGAGAAGAACCCCATCATCAGTCTCCCCGCTAAAGGTATTTCTCGCGATCTCTTTTTTTTTGCACTTTCTACACCTCCTTCGACACCCACGTGTGTCTGGCGATCACGATCTATCCAAGGAGTAGTGCTCGATTCTTTATTTTCTTCATATATTCTTTGTAGTGCTTCGTAGATCGAAAGAACGAAAAAGTGAGATCTACAAATTGGCGATCACGGTGGGACTGCTTTCTGCCTTTTCTTTTGATTACCCACTACATCGTGCCCCACGTGGCACCCTTCTCTTGGCACCCTCACGCGCCTCTCTTTCTTTTCCTCCCCTTGTTGTTCCAAGTGATTAGCCAATCGTAGATTTCAAAGAAAATTTGAGAAATAAAAAAATGATGATGAGTTGATTCATGCATAGTTGAGATTGTGTTCTTTTCTCCCTGCTTCATACCCTGTTGCATGTTTATCATTGTGTGTTGATCTCTCTGTACATATACCTCCTTTTCTTGTTTTTATTTCATTCTCAGGTGCCTTTTGAATCGCGACCGACACAGTGGTCACGATTCAAGCTTGTAAACGCGACAGTTTACCCGGTCGTGATTACCACTATTCTGCGATGGCTTAGGGCGTTGCGTTTCTTTCTGCAGTCTGTCCACACGGACCGGACGTGGCTCTAACAGCCTTCTGGGCTCTCAGATTCGTGACCAGGTGATTGGACGTGATTCACTTGGAGTCACGACGTCTGTGTCTGTCATGATTCTGACTATGAACAGAGCGCGACCCTTTGCCATCCGGAACACTCTGTGTTATATTTGTTGCATATAGGGCATCCTGCATTTGGTCGGGGGACCTCCTTCTCCCATATCCTAGGCTCCACACACCTTCTTGGTAAGGGCGACCTCTCCTTTAGGCATTCCGTCTCATTGGACTAGGGGACCTTTATCAAGATCTCCGTAAGTCTCCGTATCCCGTGGATTCCCTCACGGTGGTTCGAGCAGGTTGTACCATACATTGACCCGGGTTTGTTATCCTATTGCGGGGTAAGGGTGATCTTAATTGTATCCTGAAGTATCCAAATCCATTCAACTAAGATCTCACATGGAGTGACATAATACCCTTCAAATCCATTTAATTAATTTTGAAACTCTTAAAACAGGCGCTAAACATTACAACTTGTTTTAACTCTATTGATTAATTCACTTCTTGTTGTTCTACTTCTTGTTTATTTGCCTTGTTTAAAAATGGAGTCATATCATCATGTCAACTTCAATTATGTGGACCATGAGGATAGTTTAGATGGCCAGACCTTTCAATCTTACAAGTCTCCCTCTTTTCAGTCCCATGTCTGTCCATCTCACCACCGTGAGGGACAAATTTCAACATCTTATGGTTATATGTGCACACCGCGCACTAACCAACTTGACATTCCCTTGACTTTTACTCCAATCAAAACCTGGAGAGAGCCTTCTCCCCATCAAGATCCCAAAGTACAAAATGCCCTACATGCACTCGATCAACTCATCCCTCAACAACTTAACCTCATTCAATCTTTGGTTGAGGGTGTGACTCCTTCTCCTTCTCCTTCTCCCAGGCACCCACCTTTGTATATTCCTACGACTTCACCTCCTCCTTTTGTACATCCTTCACCCTGGCCCCCTGGCCACTTGAGCTCCTGCGCTCCGGTCCGTATGGACCAACCCTTGGGAAGGCCCACTATTTCACGGCCACCCCCATATACTCCGTCACCGGCCTAGCAGCAACATACTCCAACTCAACAAGCTCTTCTCCATAAATTGAAAAAAATGGAGAAAGAAATCAATAAACTTTCAAACTCCACAGGTGTCCCTATTGCCGCCATGCCGGCTCTCCCTCAAATTCAAATACATCCGTCGGAGATGCCGTCGTACTGACAGTACAATGGCACGTGTAATCCCCACATTCATATTAAAGAATTCTTCTATGAGTCCTCACGTTGGCAATGTGACCTCATTAGAAAATCTCTTGATGGCCATGCACTTGAGTGGTTCTACTCCTTAGAGCCAAAAGAGGTAGGAGACTTCCGACTTTTACATAAGAAATTCCTTCAGAGGTACAAAGACCATGTCAGCCCGCTCTCTCTATCACGGATCTAGCATTTGAGAAGATGAGGCTTGACGAAGATTTCACATGCTTTGCTGACCGTTGGAGATCGATGGCCACCAAACTGCAACATGTGCTCTCGGAGTCAGAGCAAATTAAGATCGACATTTCAAATTCTATTCTGAGATTCAAGCACATTCTGGCCATGAACAAAATCACAACAATGGAAGAGCTCTATGAGGGGGACGTTACATTCAGACACATCTAATGGAGTCCCCAATCGTAGGTTTATTTGATCAACACACCGGTCCGAGGCACAATGGATCAGTGGACGCCATACACCATCCACATCGCCAAACATTCACTTCATATACACCTTCACATACACCCATCTACCACAACATACCTCCACTTAGGCGTCCATTGATTCGTCCTCCTCGGACCACTCAATAACCTCCAACAGGGCCATACAATGCCCCCACGCATGAAGAAACTCCTACGCAATATGTTGCACGTGCTCCGGCACCCATGCCAGCCCCCATATCTATTCCTTACCAACAACTGCCACCTCCACCACAACCCATTGCTCGGGCTGAAGTTGCCAATAACCAACCCATTTATGAAACTACCTGGTGTTACGACAATGAACCTTCTGAGGTCATGTTCGTACGCCATTTACCTACCCCTCCTACATTATCATCCATTCTCACTAAACCCTCCACTATTAAATCTCCAT
Organism: Colocasia esculenta; assembly: GCA_014218235.1. Taxonomy (NCBI): domain Eukaryota; kingdom Viridiplantae; phylum Streptophyta; class Magnoliopsida; order Alismatales; family Araceae; genus Colocasia; species Colocasia esculenta. Next base: position 20,376 of record JACBKR010000809.1, read on the forward strand.
CAACCATTACTCCCACCATTAAACTAATCATTACACCTCCCACTACGCCAACGCCATTGGCAACCAAACCTGAGCAAAATCTCCCTATCATACACATTTCACCTCCACTGGCCATACAATCTTCCATTCCGTCCACCACATCCACCCACATCCAATGGAGCGGGTGCACACAAGTGAAGAGCAACGAGCAAAGTCAGGAAGAGAAGGAAGCCCCAGGACCGGGCATGCTTTTTAAAATCCAAAATCATATCCCTCACATGTCGGTCATCGTCAATATATCGGGCATATTCACTGAGAGGAAGTCCTCCCCTTCATCCACGGCCGTCAATAGGCCCCCTTCTAAAGTGATGCCAATCATCACAGTTGACAACTATGTTTAATTCAAGATACTCATAGGGAATCTTTCCCTCCAAGCTCTCATGATCCCTCACACCGTTGTTCTGAACTTTCCCACTCAAGTTAAGGGGTCAACCACTCAAATTGTGCTCACACACTCCAAAGCTAAATCCTTAGCACACTCAATTACTCAAGGGTACGTGCCCCTATCCACATCAAACACTATACAACTTTTGGGCACGATCCCCCCATTGTAGTTTCCAACTCCACCAGTGGAACTCCCCACTATTTCTTTTAACTATATTCCAAAGGAGTTGCCACTGGTTACTTGAAACTCCGACGGAAGTCAACAATTCTCTAATCATTGAGAGTGTCACGTCCCGAGAATTTCGCAGTGGATATTAGTTCGAAGAATTCGAGTCGATAATTCAAGACGTGAACAGTCGGCAAATAAGCCTCTAGCTAGCCCGCACTAAATGTGTAATAACATACATTATCATAGGGCCCCAAATATTTAACTCAACTAATCTTTTATTCAAATCTCAACTCATTGTGTTCCAAATGGAAACTATTACGGACTAAGACTCAATAAAAACAAAAGTACAAAATACCTCACTTCCTACTACATTGTTCTAACACTCAAAATAAACTAACTATAGATAGACTCATAATTGGAATGCTCTTCACTCGGACGCATTCCCATCCTCGACTTGCTCTTCCTCTTGAACTTCATAGTCACCTAGATTGGTTAAAAGGTAGGGGGATGAGCAAACTAGCCCAGTAGGATTTATATCTCAATGTACGGGCAATGATATAAGTGATTAGAAATTTAGGACTAGGTAAGCACGATGAATGTCATGATATGCATGTTCGAATAAAACTCATTAAAACATGTTGCATGATATGAGATAGAGAGAGAGTGATCGTGATAGAGAAAGATCTAGAACAATATAACGAGTTGGAACTAGCAATAGATCACTTTGTACAAGCACGCAAGATTTCAATTTGATGACCAAACTGTCCCCATAATAAATATTTCCATTATTTAATATTAATTTTGATGATTAACAAAACATCACTAATGGATTTCATGAGACTTGAGAACAGGAAGCAAAAGAAAAATGAAAGATCAAGCCAATCTGGTAAGTCCCATCATTTCTATCTAAGTCCCTGTAACGACTTCTTTGATAAAGCAGACGACTTCCTCCTTGACCGGAACACTCGAATCGTTACCGTAACGATTTCTTTAGAACTCGCAACGACTCTCTAGCCGTAACGACTTCTTTAGAGCTCGTAACGATTTCTTTAGAACTCGCAACGACTCTCTAGCCGTAACGACTTCTTTAGACCCGTAACGATTTCTTTAGAACTCGCAACGACTCTCTAGCCGTAACGACTTCTTTAGAGCTCGTAACGATTTCTTTAGAACTCGCAACGACTCTCTAGCCGTAACGACTTCTTTAGAGCTCGTAACGATTTCTTTAGAACTCGCAACGACTCTCTAGTCGTAACGATTTCGCGTACGATTTCTTTATTATTCATAACGATTTCTTTATAGTCATAACGATTTCGCGTAACGATTTCTTTATTAGTCATAACGATTTCGCGCAACGACTTCTTTATTAGTCATAACGATTTCGCGTAACGATTTCTTTATTAGTCATAACGATTTCGCGCAACGACTTCCTTATTAGTCATAACGATTTCGCGTAACGATTTCTTTATTAGTCATAACGATTTCGCGCAACGACTTCCTTATTAGTCATAACGATTTCGCGTAACGATTTCTTTATTAGTCATAACGATTTCTTTATTAGTCATAACGATTTCGCGTAACGATTTCTTTATTAGTCATAACGATTTCGCGCAACGACTTCCTTATTAGTCATAACGATTTCGCGCAACGACTTCTTTATTAGTCATAACGATTTCTTGCAACGATTTCTTTAGAACGCGCAACGACTTCATAAGTTATCACAACGATTTCTTTACAGTTCATAACGACTTGCTATACTCATAACGATTTCATAAGTTATGAAGTCAGCAAGATTCTCTTATCGAATTCTTCTTGATGTATCAGTATAATGCTTTTTAATAGCGTTGAAAAGTCAAGTCATATCTTGTCCGTTGACTGCTTTGCATTAAATGCTCTCCGATCGTATCTCCCATGCATGCAGACAATATCTTCCATTTCTATGCTACTCTGTCTACGTACTTTTTCTTGGACAGAAAGGAGCTTTGCTATATACTGCAATATCTGTTCCATCTCAACTAACAATAGACAGCAGTCCTAGCTGTCTTCTATTTATTGATGATATGCTTACAGATATCTGACAAGACTCATCTGGACAACGTTGGACACAAGATACAAAGTTCTATGACATCTCTTTGGCGTGTACACCAGGATAAAAGACTGACGATCAGAAGCTTCCTCAGTAACCAGTCTAACGTACACAAGGATAAGACAACGGGCACTTCAACGTTCGAATTTGAATCAGCAGTTTAAATAGAAGACTCAAGACGAGAAGAAGATAACTGATAGAGCAACATCGCTTGATTTCTGAAGAAGAAAGAAATCCATCTCTCTCAATCTTTAGAACTTTGAAGAAGAGCGAAGCCTCCACTCAAAACCTTGTTCTAAGCTCTTAGCTCTCTGTGCTCAAAGAAATCTTCTCATTTGTAAGAGCCTGTGTGGTCCTTGGAGAGAAAAACCTTGTTAAATCTCTTTCTCTCTCGGGGCTTAGGAGCTTCAGGTTGTAGCTGGTCAAGCTAGAATCTGAAGCCTGTTTTCACAACCTTTTTCTGATTAGTTTGTGTTCCCTTCTGGACGAAGGAAGACCTGGTGGTATCCAGGGTGGTTGTTGTTCCCTTCTGGACGAAGGAAGACCTGGTGGTATCCAGGTGGTTGTTGTTCCCTTCAGGCTGAAGGAAGACCAGTTGAGGCTGGGTGTAAGGATCCTTAAGGGGGATTGTACCCTTGATAGTAAAATCCTGAGGTATTGCTCAGGGACTGGACGTAGGTCTCCTGTGGAGAGGAGTTCCGAACCAGGATAAAATCCTGTGTGTCTTGTGGATGTGTTTTGTGTGATGTTATCTTGTTTGCTCTAACTCTAACCTTGTTATTAAGTTGTGCAATCTTTTCAGTAAACAGGTTTTAATCAAAGATCGAAGTTTTAATAACCCATTCACCCCCCTCTGGGCTAGCTAGCTGGGCAACAAGTGGTATCAGAGCCCGTCTCTTCGACAAAGAAGAAGATCTAACGATCTGAAGAGCAAAGATCTATGGCAGCCCAAAGTCACTTCGAAGGTCAGTCTGTCAACAGACCTCCTTTGTTCGATGGTGAAGATTATACGTATTGGAAGACCAGGATGGAATACTTTCTACAAGGCCACGATTATCAAATCTGGTCAATAGTGGAAGAAGGTGATCTGGTCGTCACAAATGAGAAAGCACAATGGACAGATGAAGATAGAAAGAAAATCTTTGAACTGTAAAGCTAAGAGCATTCTATGTTGTGCTCTAAGCAAGAAAGAGTTCAACAGAGTTTCAGCATGCAAATCCTCCATGGAAATGTGGGAAAAGTTAAAGATCACATATGAAGGTACAGACAAAGTAAAGGAACAAGAATTGACATTCTTGTCACTCAGTATGAAAGATTTCAAATGCAAACAGGTGAGTCTATTACCCAAATGTTTAGTAGATTTACTGACATTACTAATGGCCTAGCAAGTCTAGGAAAGTCATATGAAAATGCAGATATGGTAAGGAAGATTCTCAGATCCCTGCCATCTTCATGGACGGCAAAGGTCACAGCTATCGAAGAAGCTAATGATCTTAAGAGAATGTCAGTAGAAAAACTCATTGGGTCTCTCATGGCCCATGAAATAAACATGGAAAGACTAGGAGAATCCTCCAGTAGAAAGAAGCAGTCAAATGCGCTTAAAGCTAATGGGGACTCATCAGAAGAATCCTTAGATAACAGTGAAGATAGCAAAGATAGTGATGATGAAGAAGCCATGCTCTCAAGAAGATTGCAGAGAATCTTGGCAAAGAAGAAGAAGTTCCAGTCTGGTAGGAGGTACTTCAAGAAAAACAAAGATCTCAAGAGACCAGATGGAAAAGATCAGAAGAGGAATGAGCCACTTTGCTATGAATGCAAGAAACCTGGACATATCAAGGCAGACTGTCCAATGTTAAAGAAAATGATGATCACAAGAAGAAGGACAGCTCCAAGAAGTTCAGAAGATTCAAAAAGAAAGCCATGGCAGCTGCATGGGACACAGCAGTGACTCAGATAGTGAGTCAAGCTCAGCAGTGAAGGTGAAGAAGCCAACTTGGCTCTCATGGCGAATACCGAGGATAAGGTAACATCTGACTCTTCTTTCGATTCCTGTAATGACTCAGATTCGGATAATTTGGAAAGTGCATTTAATGAACTCTACAATAAGTATAAAGAAGTGTGTAAACTACTTAAGCTAAGCAAGAAAAATATCACATGTCTCGAAAATACCAACTCAGATTTAAAATCTGAAAACGAAGAACTAGAAAAACAATAGTTGAGCTTAAGAGAAGAAATGAACTATTATGTGAAAACTTAAAAGACAAGAACAAAAATCACTGACCTAGAAAAACAGGAAAACTCAGATGATTTAAGAAAAACTGTAAATGAATTAAATAAGAAAACAATACACTAGCAAGCACCCTAGAAAAATTTACCAATGGTAAAAACTCTTTAATATTAAAAGGTGCTAGGAGATCGGGTAAAAAGAAAAATGGATTAGGATATACACCCCCAGATAATGAAGAAACCATAATATACCCTAAAACATATCCACCAAAATTTGTACCCGAACAAGATGTAGCATACAAAGCTGATTTCAAATACATAGAAAAAGTAACTAAGTTATCCTGCTGCAGTCACTGCAACAAGTTAGGACATATTAAAATGACATGCCCAACAAGACATAAAAAATGGATATTAAAAGGTAAAGTTGATGATACTAACCAATCAGGACCCAAAGAGAATTTGGGTACCTAAAGCTTGATGTTCTCATTTCAGGTTAACCCTCGAGCATCCAAATGGTATTTGGATAGTGGGTGCTCAAGGCATATGTCAGGCAACAAGAAGATATTTGTTGATCTCCAAGCTGAAGAAGGTACAGTCACCTATGGAGATAATGGAAAAGGGACTGTGATAGGAAGCGGGTCTGTGAACATCAAAGGAAAATCAGTCATAAAGGATGTAATGCTGGTCAAAGGGTTAAAGCACAATCTCATCAGCATCAGCCAGTTGTGTGACAAAGGCCATCAAATTCAGTTTCAAGAATCAAAATGCAGTATCTTAAAAGATGGTGAAGTCATATTTGAAGCCTACAGAGAAAGAAATTTGTATGTTCTATATCTCGATGAACTCAAGGATCAAGATGTGTGTTTGGCAGCTAGCAAAGATAAATCAACTGAGTTGTGGCACAGAAGATTGGGCCACTGCAGCTTGGATGGGCTGAACAAGCTCAGAAAAAGAAAACTAGTTGAAGGACTGCCAAAGGTAAATTTCAGATTGGATAGCATTTGCAGACCTTGTGCAAGAGGAAAGCACACCAAGAGCTCCTTCAAATCAAAGACTGTAGTAACCACCTCAAAGCCCTTAGAACTACTTCACATGGATTTATTTGGGCCAATGAGGACTACCAGTTTGGGAGGAAAGAATTTTGGATTTGTAATAGTTGATGATTATTCAAGATTCACTTGGTATCCTTTTTAGAGCACAAAGATGACACATTTGAGAATTTTGTCAGCTTCAGTAAGAAAGTTCAGAAAGATCAGAAATTCTCAATTGTCTCTATTCGATCAGATCATGGTGGTGAGTTTCAGAATGAAAATTTGCGAAGTTCTGTGATGATCAAGGAATTGAGCACAACTTCTCAGCTCCAAGGACACCTCAACAGAATGGAATTGCTGAGAGAAAAACAGAACTCTTTTGGATATGGCAAGATCAATGTTATCAGAATATGATCTGCCAAGATATTTCTGGGCCGAAGCTATCAACACTGCATGTTATATCATAAATAGAGTGATGATCAGGCCAATTCTGAAAAAGACTGCTTATGAACTCTACAAAGAAAAGAAGCCAAAGATTAGCCATTTCAGAATATTTGGATGTCCTTGCTTCATCCATAACAATGGAAAAAGGGACATTGGTAAGTTGGATGCCAAATCAGATGAAGGCATTTTCATGGGGTATTCCTCTAAACCTAAAGGTTATAGAGTTTTCAATAAACGTTCCTTATTAATTGAACAATCAGTACATGTTATTTTTGATGAATCTAACCCTTCCTTGAAAAAGGAAGAAATTAGTGACATTGATGATGCAGATGTCTTGTCCGAAAAATTAAAGAAAACTTCAATTAAGGACAAAGAGGATCCAACTCTGGAAGAACTGCAGCAAACAGAAATCCAACATAAAGATCTTCCAAAGGAATGGAGACATCAGAAAGATCACCCTCCTGAAAACATCATTGGTGATCCATCTGTAGGGGTAAGAACTAGAGGTAATGTAATTCCATGCGACTATTTAGCATTTGTTTCTCAAGTAGAGCCTAAGACAGTCAATGAAGCTTTATCTGATGAATCTTGGATATAGCCATGCAAGATGAACTAAATCAGTTCAAGAGAAACCAAGTATGGTCACTTGTTCCTAGACCATCCAATCATTCAGTTATTGGCACCAAATGGGTGTTCAGAAATAAACTGGATGAGTCTGGAATAATCTTAAGGAACAAAGCCAGATTGGTGGCTCAAGGCTACTCCCAAGAGGAAGGCATAGATTTCGATGAAACTTATGCACCTGTAGCTAGACTTGAGGCCATTAGGATTTTACTTGCTTATGCATCCGCACTTGATTTAAAACTTTTTCAAATGGATGTCAAATCAGCCTTTTTAAATGGTTTCATCAAGGAGGAAGTTTATGTTGAACAACCTCCAGGTTTTGACGACTCTGAATTTCCAAATCATGTATTTAAACATAAAGCCTTATATGGTCTAAAGCAAGCTCCTAGAGCCTGGTATGAAAGGCTCAGTAATTTCTTATTAAATCATGGTTTCACTAGAGGTAAAGTAGATAGTACATTATTTATAAAATCTAAAGTTAAACATATACTTCTTGTACAAATCTATGTGGATGATATTATTTTTGGATCTACTGATGAATCTCTTTGCAAGTACTTTGAAAAGCTTATGCAGGGAGAATTCGAAATGAGCTTGATGGGGGAGTTAAGCTACTTCCTTGGATTGCAAATCAAGCAAGGAAGGATGGCACTCATATCTGTCAAGCAAAGTACACCAAAGAGCTGTTGAAGAAATTTGGATTTGAAGATGCAAAGCCATTATCAACTCCAATGAGCACATCAACCAGAATGGACAGTGATCAAAAAGGTAAAAGGGTAGATCAAAGAATTATCGAGGTATGATAGGATCACTTTTACTTAACTGCCAGTAGACCAGACATTTTGTTCAGTGTATGCATGTGTGCTAGATATCAGGCAGACCCTAGAGAGTCTCACTTAATCTCTGTAAAAAGAATATTTAGATATTTAGCTAGAACTCATGATTTAGGTCTCTGGTATCCTAGATCTTGTGAGATAAATCTAATAGGATATTCAGATGCTGATTATGCTGGTTGCAAAGTAGATAGAAAGAGCACCAGTGGATGTTGTCAGTTTCTTGCAGGATGCTTAATATCATGGACATCCAAGAAACAAAATTCAGTAGCTCTATCAACAGCTGAGGCGGAATATGTTGCTGCTGGAAGTTGCTGTACACAACTTCTTTGGATAAAGCAACAACTTGAAGATTTCGGCATTCACATCAAATCAATTCCTCTATTGTGTGATAATACTAGTGCCATCAACCTCACCAAAAATCCAGTTCAACACTCAAGGACGAAACACATTGAGGTAAGATATCATTTTATTCGAGACCATGTAGCTAGTGGTAATTTAGAAATTTCGTTTATAGATACAAATGGTCAATTGGCAGATATCTTCACAAAAGCCCTACCTGAAGAGAGATTTACATCTCTTAGAAGGGAACTAGGGATGTGCAATTTGTGAAAGAATTTCTGTGATTTTATTGACATATAAATTTTTCAGATTAAATGAAAAGTTCTCTCTCCGTTAAAGTTAAACAAAACTCTAGTTATCTATATGCTTTGACCGCTTCTGTGTAGAAAGTTGTTTGACTTGTCAAACCTTTTTGTCGCTTTCTACCCTTGCCGCCTTTTGGCGCTCCCGTCATTAAAATAATATTAATTTATCCAAACCGTTTTGAGATCGATTCGCCTTCCACCTTTACCCCTTTTATTCTCTATCTGTTCACCCAAAGCTGATGCCCTAACGATTTTGGGATCGTCTCTCTGCAACTTTCGAAGCCTTCTTCTCTTCCCGCGAAGAACTCCTTCGAAAACTTCCGTCCCTTCCATCATCCTCCCTTCAAAATCCTTTCTTCTCTGCACCCATGGCCGCTCCGTTGATCTCCGGAAGTGTTGGGGGCTACAGTGCTGAGTATTTATCCCCAAAGGAGCAAGAAAGATTTACTTTCGTGAAGACAAAGATTTGCGGAAATAGGCAGTGGATGTTCAGAATCTTGAGAAGAGTGGCATGGCCAGGCTAGTTGATACTATAAGAAGATCGCAGTGGATGGATGTGGTCACATTCAGTGAAGTAAGCTACCCGGATTGGTAAAGCCTTCTACGTCTGTCTGAAGTCAGAAGCAGATGGATCCCTTGTTTCCTCTGTCAAGGGTATCCAAATCAGAATACCCGTGAGCTGTTGCATGATCTGTTTGGAGTGAAGACCTCAGGATTTAGTGGCATTCACTCTGTGAATGATGAAGTCAAAGGTCTCGGGATCATCGGTCCAGGATTTAAGTTGAAGGATGGGAAGCTGGATATTAATCAGATGTCCGCGTTCAACCGGTTGCTGCACTTTATAGTCTGCCAAATCTAGTTCCCCGTAGTGCTACCTTTTCCTCATGCACTAGGGCAGATTCGGACATAATGTTCTGGGCAATCCAGAACAAAGAGATAAACCTGGCCGCAGTGATGACTGAGCGAATGATGGTTGCACATGCTCAGTTATGGGAAACAAGAGCAAGTTGAATGTTTCCCTTCCATATGCCCATCTTCTGACCAAGATCTTCAAGCACTTTGGAGTAGATCTGTCAGGGGCGGTAGCTGAAAAGATGGGCCAGTCTATAAGGTCCAGAAACCTGAAGAAAAGTGGTTTTTCAGTGCAAGAAGGAGTTTGGTCGAAATCCTCTGTGGCTGAAGGAGAAGCAGTTATTGCAGATATTCCAGAGGCAGTAGAAGTAGAGCAAGAAGCAGCAAGTCCAGCAGAGAGCAAGAACCAGTTGAGTCAGCTGTGGGATGCCAATCCGAAGCTCAATTGGAAGAGGGTGCAGCTGGTGTGGCAGATTCCTCGCCCACCACCTTAGTCACCTCTATTTTAAGAGAGGTATTGGACTCCATCCCCTCCATCTCAGTCTCTTCTCAGGCAGGTGGACCTGATGAAGATGTAGTCTTGGAAGAAGCTCCTGCTCAGGGGGAGCAAGAAGTTTTGAAGTCCCTGCTCCCATTCAGGGGGAGCATGCTGAGAGTAAAGGCTGAGAATGAAGGCCAAGTGCAGCTATAAAGCAGAAAGGGTTGTTCACAGGAGGTCAAGGAAGGGCCATAGGAAAATAATTGAAGCATGTTATGGCCTTGCTAAAAGCCCAAGGAGAGATCCTGACATCAGTTCAGAATGGTATTCAAGGAATTGTCTCAAATCAAGTGTCAACCTCCTCAGACGTATCCTCAATAAGAAATGCAATGAGGTATTTCAATAAGGAAATGTCTGATATGAAGATTTGCTGGCCAGTTTTTCAAAGTCTAGTGGTGTCCCTCCTGCACCTACTCTGAGCCATCCAGCTGAAGTTCCTAGGCCACCAGGGCCTCAAGCTGAAGTTCCTAGGCCACCAGGGCCTCAAGCTGAAGTTCCTAGGCCACCAGGGCCTCAGCTGAAGTTCCTAGGCCACCAGGCCTCCAGCAGAAGTCTCAGGGCCAACAGGGCCGCCAGCTCAAGGGTCAGGGCCATCAGGGCCATCAGTTGTAGGGTCACCCGGACCAGTGGCAGCCTCAGGGTCTTCAGGACCACTCCTGCAGTCAGAGAAAGTCAGGTCAAAGGAAAAGAGCCTGTGTCTGTCTCCAAGGCCCCTGACTCTTCATCTCTTGCCACTCCAACCCTCTCCACACCTTCATCTCCTCCTACTGCACCTCCTGCTCCACCAACCATAAAACATCCCATGCCTCGCACCAAACCTTCCTCATCCTCTACTTCCTCTCAACCCTCCTTCTCACCTACTCCACCTCTCATCTCAGCTTCATCCTCATTAACTCCTCAACCTTCCCTATTCAAACTCAATCATCTCATCCTCAACCAACCTCTTCCTTTAATCCTAAACACTTGTTCTATCCTCCTACTCCTCCTAATTCTGTTACCTTTCCTCCAGTAAAACCTCTGCCCCTTGGTATTTTTGACACCAATGTTCCCGACCTTTTTGAAAGGAACACTCTCCTCACCATTCTTTCCACAGCCTCTCACATTCACAGGACTGACCCTCCTAGTCCTGTCCTGAAAAAGAGAAAAACCTCTTCCTCTCTAAGCACTCCCTCTGCTCTCTCTATCCTCCTTTATGGTACTCTCTTACCCTTGATCCTAAGAGAAGACCTATCTACAGAGAATACCTCCAGAAATGCATTCTTTCTACCATTTATGGTATTCCTTTTCTCAACCTCTCCGAACACCTAGCCATTGTTCTTCCTTTTACTCAGATATCTCAACCTTTCAATCCAAAATCTTTGAGGGCACTGAGTTCAAGACTGAAGATCAGTGGGCAGCCATCAAAGGGAACAAGGCTCAGTACTCAAAATACCTGACTGCAAGGGCCGAATCCCTCTCTCACAGAGATCACCCACTCACCTTCTCTGAGTGGTTCATCTTCCCACAAGAACTCCTGGGGATCCTTCATTTTGAAGGAAATTCGCATTGCCAGAGCTTTCAGTTGTACAGTGACTTCTGTTATTTGAACAAAATTCCAGAAGTTCAATTTTGCCAGTTCAACTCTCAGATTACTGTGCGGCAATCAGAGACCCCTCTCAACCTTCCTTTTACAGTAGATTTTGTCTCCTTCAAGGCTGAGTTTCCAGTTCTTCTGCCGAAGCTGCACTCGTTAGTGCTTAATTCAGATGCTGGATCTCATGCTCTCGACATGTTTGCAAGGCAGCTGGGCCGGATGTCAGCAAAGCAGGGCCGATCTCCCTCCTTCTTGCGGTTCATCTTCAGAGAATATCACTCTGGCCGCATCTCTTCCCTGACCTTAGCTCCACTCATTTCTGAGTGTGAACGACTCATCTCCTCAGAATGGGAGCTTCTATATCGGGCCTCTAATCAGCAACTGGAAGCTATCAATCAAGATCTGGTTAGTCAGAGGAAGCCGACTCTCTCTGCAGAAGCCTTTATGGATCTCAATTCCATCGCACCCTTACCAGAGCTCTATGCTGTCTGGGCAGCTAGATATTCTGCCTTCTATGCCTTAAAGCAGGATCTGTTAAATCACCAACTTCACTATCCAGTTTCCTTGGACAGATTTCTCCATAGGGCCAGTTTTGGCAAGAGTACCTACTTCAGATTCATTTTGGACAAAACTCAGTATGGAGAGTTCATAGAGCAGCAAAGGCAACTCTACATTCAGAGGAACATCCCTTCCATGGGACCCTCCTTCTCAGTTACCTTTGGAGTGTTTCTGAAAACTTTTGAGGATCTTGAGATCAAGGCATGGGCTGTCATCTCACAGCATGCCTCCTTGTTATCTCCTATGTATTATCTTTCTCCCTCTTAATAAAATCTTCTCTCTTCTCACAGCTTATCTTTTTGCCTAATGACAAAATGGGGGAGACAACTAACATAAATCTGAAAACATATTTCATTTTTTGTATGATGTTTAGTATATTTTGTCATCATCAAAAAGGGGGAGATTGATGACCAAACTGTCCCCATAATAAATATTTCCATTTATTTATATTAATTTTGATGATTAACAAAACAACACTAATGGATTTCATGAGACTTGAGAACAGGAAGCAAAAGAAAAATGAAAGATCAAGACAATCTGGTAAGTCCCATCATTTCTATCTAAGTCCCTGTAACGACTTCTTTGATAAGCAGAACGACTTCCTCTTGACCGGAACACTCGAATCGTTACCGTAACGATTTCTTTAGAACTCGCAACGACTCTCTAGCCGTAACGACTTCTTTAGAGCTCGTAACGATTTCTTTAGAACTCGCAACGACTCTCTAGCCGTAACGACTTCTTTAGACCCGTAACGATTTCTTTAGAACTCGCAACGACTCTCTAGCCGTAACGACTTCTTTAGAGCTCGTAACGATTTCTTTAGAACTCGCAACGACTCTCTAGCCGTAACGACTTCTTTAGACCTCGTAACGATTTCTTTAGAACTCGCAACGACTCTCTAGTCATAACGATTTCGCGTAACGTTTCTTTATTAGCCTACGATTTCTTTATTAGTCATAACGATTTCGCGTAACGACTTCTTCTTAGTCATAACGATTCGCGCAACGACTTCTTTAGTCAACGATTTCGCGTAACGTTTCTATGTCTAACGATTTCGCGCAACGACTTCTTTATTAGTCATAACGATTTCGCGTAACGATTTCTTTATTAGTCATAACGATTTCGCGCAACGACTTCCTTATTAGTCATAACGATTTCGCGTAACGATTTCTTTATTAGTCATAACGATTCTTTATTAGTCATAACGATTTCGCGTAACGATTTCTTTATTAGTCATAACGATTTCGCGCAACGACTTCTTTATTAGTCATAACGATTTCGCGCAACGACTTCTTTTATTACATAACGATTTCTTGCAACGATTTCTTTAGAACGCGCAACGACTTCATAAGTTATCACAACGATTTCTTTACAGTTCATAACGACTTGCTATAACTCATAACGATTTCATAAGTTATGAAGTCAGCAAGATTCTTTTATCGAATTTCTTGATGCATCAGTATAATGCTTTTTAATAGCGTTGAAAAGTCAAGTCATATCTTGTCCGTTGACTGCTTTGCATTAAATGCTCTCCGATCGTATCTCCCATGCATGCAGACAATATCTTCCATTTCTATGCTACTCTGTCTACGTACTTTTTCTTGGACAGAAAGGAGCTTTGCTATATACTGCAATATCTGTTCCATCTCAACTAACAATAGACAGCAGTCCTAGCTGTCTTCTATTTATTGATGATATGCTTACAGATATCTGACAAGACTCATCTGGACAACGTTGGACACAAGATACAAAGTTCTATGACATCTCTTTGGCGTGTACACCAGGATAAAAGACTGACGATCAGAAGCTTCCTCAGTAACCAGTCTAACGTACACAAGGATAAGAGACAACGGGCACTTCAACGTTCGAATTTGAATCAGCAGTTTAAATAGAAGACTCAAGACGAGAAAGATAACTGATAGAGCAACATCGCTTGATTTTGAAGAGAAAGAAATCCATCTCTCTCAATCTTTAGAACTTAGAAGAAGAGCGAAGCCTCCACTCAAAACTTGTTCTAAGCTCTTAGCTCTCTGTGCTCAAAGAATCTTCTCATTTGTAAGAGCCTGTGTGGTCCTTGGAGAGAAAAACCTTGTTAAATCTCTTTCTCTCTCGGGGCTTAGGAGCTTCAGGTTGTAGCTGGTCAAGCTAGAATCTGAAGCCTGTTTTCACAACCTTTTTCTGATTAGTTTGTGTTCCCTTCTGGACGAAGGAAGACCTGGTGGTATCCAGGGTGGTTGTTGTTCCCTTCTGGACGAAGGAAGACCTGGTGGTATCCAGGGTGGTTGTTGTTCCCTTCAGGCTGAAGGAAGACCAGTTGAGGCTGGGTGTAAGGATCCTTAAGGGGGATTGTACCCTTGATAGTAAAATCCTGAGGTATTGCTCAGGGACTGGACGTAGGTCTCCTGTGGAGAGGAGTTCCGAACCAGGATAAAATCCTTGTGTCTTGTGGATGTGTTTTGTGTGATTGTATCTTGTTTGCTCTAACTCTAACCTTGTTATTAAGTTGTGCAATCTTTTCAGTAGACAGGTTTTAATCAAAGATCGAAGTTTTAATAACCCATTCACCCCCCTCTGGGCTAGCTAGCTGGGCAAACAATTGATGTCAAGAATGCAAGATATCACTAATGCATTAAATGCAGGAGGGCCATATCACGCAAGCAACAGCAAGAATGCCGAGCACGATCATGTAACACTAATCAGGCAGTAGACTCTAATGTACACAAGGAAAGATCGACCAAGAATGCACACTAGGACACATTGTATATGGTTATTGTATCTATCATTCAACAAGCAAGAAAGTACTCCAGCGCAGATGCAACGCCAGTAATCATTATACCCCATGGTTAGCAGTATATCTATGACTCGCCATCATTGGGGTAGATGGAGCCCTTGGACCACGCCGTCCCTGTCAGCATTCATGTAAAATTTTAAGTAGATACCCACAGTCATTAATAATGGCCAATGAGAGTTTCAAGATGTAGCTGGTAACGTCATGTTCATGATGATGATGGGAACAAGTAATAAGTATTGAACATGATTTCATGATAACAATGGTCAAGAGATAAATTGACAGCATAACGATATGATTTATACTTTGGTTCAATGTTTACATTATGGCTTTAGTCTAGATTGTAAATCACACTCACGAGAACAAGATGAGAAAGGAAGTGCACGCTATCTCCAGGGAACTTCAATGGTACAACCAACTCGTCGGCCATGTGGGAATCCATGGTCAGAGGAGATTTACGGAGGCCTGGAGAAAAGGTCACTAGTCTACCGATTCGGAATGATCGGTAGAGAGTTTCCAAATTCCCAAGAAAAGGCTGCCTAGACGTGTAAGTGTGTAGGGATGTACCGTGTCTCAATTCACAAAGCATCGGTCTCAACTCACGGAAAGCACTTTAAATGATGGCATGACATGAAACTATGCACTTTAACAAATCATGGTTTGCAAGATTTTTATGGCAACAAAATTATCATTTTAGTCAAGCTAGAATAGTAAGAAGAGTAAATCATAAGTTGCATGAATGATCACGTCATTAGGAGAGCAATTAGAATATTGTTCATGTAATAATAGATTTTAAATGTGTTAATCACTTTTAAGCCATTAAAAGACATCATGTAATGCTCAGACACAAGATATGCAATTTACACACTGGAAACCATGTTAAACTGACCTCGGGCTAGAATGATAATACCTTGCAGAACCTTTCTATAATAGTTAAAAACTCACACATATGAAGAGTGGCGTAAAATGACAGAAACCGGAACATATGCCTTTTAGGAAGTAGATGTTCCGAACCTTCCACATCTAGAGTCATAACTCACTAATTTCAAATGCAAATCTGACACATGATATACCACATTGAAGCCCTTTGAATAAGGAATCCAACAAAAAAATGCGTGTCAATCCGAGGTCTATAGAAAAAGTTACAGCCATTTAAGAGAACACTACGCCGAGGCCAGGTCGCGACACGAAACCAGTCGCGTTCTGAACGGACAGGACGATACGTCGCCTTCTGGAGAGAGGTTTTGGGTCGCCAAATACACCCAGTTCGACTCATACTTGGTTTGGGTTGATATAGGGAACTTATACGGCTTATAACTCTTAATCTAGTGCTTTTGGGATAAAACTTTCAACAAGAAAATTTTCAAGAACATTTAGTAGAAGAACTTTGATGTTGGAGGTTTGATCTAATTCGATCTCAAATCTCATGAAAAAAACATGAAGAATGAACAAGGAAGTGCAACCCAAAAATGCAATTTCCTGTAGCGGCTTTCTTACGACACTTATAACTCTCTAACTAATGATGTTTAGACAAAAGTCTCAACATAAAAGTTGTAGGGAACATGAAATAAGTGCAAACTATGATTTTTAAATAATTTTAAACGACCTCAAGATGTATGATAAATCGACTTGAACAGGAAAGGACCCTGACAGGCGCGACTTTGGAAAAACGCCTATAACTCATGATGTACTAAATGGAAAATGTTGAAAGCAGTGGGAAATGAAAGTTAACTTGATGCTCTACACATTGATATAGGATATGTTAAGGTTTGGCCCGAGAAAACCTACCTTCTGGGTTGAAGAAGTCTCATTTTTCTAGAAAACCTAAGTTCAGACCACTTGGAGGAGAACGCTTACTGCTCCGTGTATGCTGCATGGAATTGGGCATTCCACTTGGGTTAGAATGTAGACTTGACCCTCTTTCCAGAGGTATAAGCCTTGCAAGGTTTGGTTTAGGTTTGACCTACCTTTGGTCGACTTCAAGATGACTGTCTGTGCAGGTCGCAGAAGACGCAACGAGGAAGAAGATGAGCTTCTTGTGGTCGTTCCATAGCTCCTCAGCCACCAAGAGCTCTTCCACACGACCCCAGCAAGTTCTAAACTCGTCCCTAGGGTTTGGTGAAGAGTATTTAAGCAAGCAAGGTGTTTAGGAGTCCTATTGTAACTAGGAAAGCTAGGTTGCGGTTTTGACATATTAGTTTCCTATTTTGACGATTTCTTCCTCCATTAGAGTGTGTGAGGCTTTAGGAACATCCCATCATTGTTAGGCATGAATTAGGTTGCCATGAATGCATGATTGCATCCTAATTCAACTCAAATTGCCTCTTTCTAATTTCAGCCTACTTAGAGTTACGAATTTCCATGAATTTTATAGCTTTATTTGATTTTTGGGCCATATGTGGTCCATTGGCCCAATTATGATATTGGGTCATTAATATATAATGTTAGAAGTCTCTCCAACATTTTTATTTAATTTATGGTTGCGTCGTATTTCCGTGTTAACGGTTTTCTGACTTGTTTCCTAATTTGGAAAATCGGTCACAATAACTCTTAAACCTAGTCCAAATGATTTTTATTGACCCAAATTTCTTGATGGGTCATTAGAAGATATTTTTTGAATCCCATATATGATTTTTATTTAATTTTCTGACTCATCCAGGTACGTGTGATAATGATTTTCCTACTTATGATGAATTATGATAATAAGTTTCAAAACGCTTTAAACTTGGCTAATCCAATTTTTTGTGCACAATTTCTTTGCAAAAAACTTAGGAATAATGTGTGGGGTTGATTTATAATTTTTGGAATTTTTATGTGTGTTCCTGCATGTACGATAGTGGTACGTTTGTTTAAACACTCCGATATTATGGAAATTATTTATTTCCATTTATTTTGATTTTTTTTATGTAATTAAAATTTTCGGGGTGCTACACCCTCCCCACTTAAGAGAATTTGGTCCCCAAATTCATAGATAATTAATTAGCTTTTGATAGTTATGATTCTTAAGCTCGTTTCGGATTTACGTCTTATAACTTGTTTCCACATCATGGATGCTAGTCCAACATTTACACCTATGGCCACCCGTACTATTCATTTGGTTCCTTCCACTCCTGTTTTCTTTCACAATTGACATAACTCCATCTTAATCCTCTAGATGAACTATGGTATAATTACTAGATTATTCCTAATCTCTCCTTAATGATCTCCCCCACTTAGAAATGTACTAATAAGAAAAACATCATAAGATTAGTCTAGGCATTTAACAATCATACCTCCTTCCGGGAGCTCCGCTTGCGTTATTGCATTCACGCGTCCCTGACGCTTTACCACTTCTTGGTTCCTTCAACTTGGTCTTTTACATAGGACAGTTCGGTATACGATGTTCGTGACTCCCGCATCGCAGGCAAGCCCCGGCCTTCTTCCAGCACTTGTCTGCTTGATGCCCATGCTTGTTGCAAAATTTACAATATTCAACCGTCGTTGTTTCTTCTACTTTAATCTTTTTCGCCATGCTATAGTCCTTCCCCGTGGTGGCCTTTTGTTGTTGTTGTAGTTATTACTGTTGTTATTGGGGAAAGTTCCAGTTGTATCGACTGCTCCCCTTTTTATAAAGGTCGTTTTGAGATGTCCTTCCCCCTCATGCCTTCCACCTTAGCCATAGTGTCTTCTACCAGTGAGCTCTTTGGACTATCTCAGTGTAAGTTTGATATTGTGTGGTCCGAGCCTTTCAATGAACATGGGCCTGAGCTCGTCCATGAAATGGTTAGCCTTTAATCTTTCTGTTCCCACCAATGTGGGTATATACAGCAAGTCGTGCGAACTGAGCCTCATACTCAGCCACAGACAACCCTTTCTGTTTTAGTGCGGCAAACCTGCTGCCTTCTTCTCCTTGACTCTCTCAGAGAAATACTTTCTTCGAAATATCTCCAGGAATCCGGCCGACTCTAGTTCAGCTACGTTTGGCAGGTGGGCCGAGGTGGCCTTCCACTATGCTCGAGCATCTTTAGTAAATTGGAAAGTGGCCAATACCACTTTCTCTCTATTGGTGCATTGCATTACTTGGAAAATCCTTTCTATTTCTCTTGCCAATTCTCTGCCTCATCTGGGTCAGGGGACCCAGAGAAACGAGGAGGGTTCAAACTCCTAAAATTCTGGTGCAGATCACCGGCTCCGTTCCTTGTAGCTGCAGCCTGATTTCCAGCCTGAACTACATTTTGCAGGGCCTGAGTAAGTCCAGCCACAGTGTCTTGCAAGCTTGCCACTGGTTGAGAGCCATTGCAGTTGAGTGAGAGTGTTATGAGGGTTCCTGAGAAAAGGATGGAAACCAATTAATGTCTCTAGATACATTATAAGAGTCAATGGGTAGGAGGTTTAATTCTTTCTAACATATTCCCAGTCTCTACCCATTCTCACCAGGAACTATTTTAATTTTTCATGACCTAGGTTCCATAGGTATCTCCTATTCCTGAGACATATCCTATTTGTATTCCTAGGCTCTGATACCACTAAACTGTCACATCCCGAGAATTTCGCAGTGGATATTAGTTCGAAGAATTCGAGTCGATAATTCGAGACGTGAACAGTCGACAAATAAGCCTCTAGCTAGCACGCACTAAATGTGTAATACACTACATTATCATAGGGCCCCAAATATTTAACTCAACTAATTTTTATTAAAATCTCAACTCATTGTGTCCAAATGGAAAATATTACAGGACTAAGACTCAATAAAAGCAAAAGTACAAAATACCTCACTTCCTACTACATTGTTATTACACTCAAAATAAACTAACTATAGATAGACTCATAATTAGAACGCTCTTCACTCGGACGCATTCCCATCCTCGACTTGCTCTTCCTCTTGAACTTCATAGTCACCTAGATTGGTAAAAGGTAGGGGATGAGCAAACTACCCCAGTAGGATTTATATCTCAATGTATGGGCAATGATATAAGTGATTAGAATTTAGGACTAGGTAAGCACGATGAATGTCATGATATGCATGTTCGAATAAAACTCATTAAAACATGTTGCATGATATGAATAGAGAGAGAGTGATCGTGATAGAGCAAGATCTAGAACAATATAACGAGTTGAACTAGCAATAGATCACTTTGTACAAGCACGCAAGATTTCAATTGATGTCAAGAACGCAAGATATCACTAATTGCATTAAATGCAGGATGGCCATATCATGCAAGCAAGCAAGCAAGAACGCACGAGCACGATCATGTAACACTAATCAGGCATGTAGACTCTAATGTACACCAAGGAAAGATCCACCAAGAATGCACACTAGGACACATGTTTGTGGTTATTATCTATCATTCAACAAGCAAGAAAGTACTCCCAGCGCAGATGCAACGCCAGTAATCATTATACCCCTTGGTTAATAGTATATCTATGACTCGCCGTCATTGGGGCTAGATTGGAGCCCTTGGACACACGCCGTGCCCTATCAGCATCTCATGTAAAATTTTAAATGTAGATACCCACAGTCATTAATAATGGCCAATGAGAGTTTCAAGATGTAGCATGTGTAACGTCATGTTCATGATGATGATGGAACAAGTAATAAGTAATTGAACATGATTTCATGATAACAATGGTCAAGAGATAAATATGATAGCATAACGGTATGATTATACTTTGGTTCAATTTACATTAATGGCTTTAGTCTAGATTGTAAATCACACTCACGAGAAAGATGAGAAAGGAAGTGCACGCTATCTCCAAGGAACTTCAATGGTACAACGAACTCGTCGGCCATGTGGGAATCCATGGTCAGAGGAGATTTATGGAGGCCTTGGAGAAAAGGTCACTAGTCTACCGATTCGGAATGATCGGTAGAGAGTTTCCAAATTCCCAAGAAAAGGCTGCCTAGACGTGTAAGTGTGTAGGGATGTACGCGTGTCTCAATTCATAAAGCATCGGTCTCAACTCACGGAAAGTACTTAAAATGATGGCATGACATGAAACTATGCACTTTAACAAATCATGGTTTGCAAGATTTTTATGGCAACAAAATTATATTTTAGTCAAGCTAGAATAGTAAGAAGAGTAAATCATAAGTTGCATGAATGATCACGTCATTAGGAGAGCAATTAGAATATCGTTCATGTAATTATAGATTTAAATGTGTTAATCACTTTTAAGCCATTAAAAGACATCATGTAATGCTCAGACACAAGATATGCAATTTACACACTGGAAACCATGTTAACTGACCTCGGGTTAGCATGATAATACCTTGTAGAATCTTTCTATAATAGTTCAAAACTCACACATATGAAGAGTGGCGTAAAACGACAGAAACCGGAACATATGCCTTTTAGGAAGTAGATATAGTCCCAACCCTTCCACGTCTAGAGTCATAACTCACTAATTTCAAATGCAAATCTGACACATGAATACACCACATTGAAGCCCTTTGAATAAGGAATCCAATAAAAAAAACGGCGCGTCAATCCGAGGTCTATAGAAAATGTTACAGCCATTTAAGTGAACACTGCGCAGAGGCCAGGTCGCGACACGAAACCAGTCGCGTTCTGAACGCGACAGGACGATACGTCGCCTTCTGGAGAGGGTTTTGGGTTGCCAAATACACCCAGTTCGACTCATACTTGGACTGGGTTGATATCGGGAACTTATACGGCTTATAACTCCTAATCTGGTGCTTTTGGGATAAAGCGTTCAACATGAAAATTGTCAAGAACATTTAGTAGAAGAACATTGATGTTGGTCATTTGATCTAATTCGATCTCGAATCTCATGAAAAACATGAAGAACGAAAAAGGAAGTGCAACCCGAAAACGCAATTTCCTGTAGCGGCTTTCTTACGATGCTTATAACTCTCTAACTAATGATGTTTAGACAAAAGTCTCAACATAAAAGTTGTAGGGAACATGAAATAGGTGCAACTATGATTTGTAAATAATTTTAAACGACGTCAAGATGTATGATAAATCGACTTGAACAGGAAAGGACCCTGACAGGCGCGACTTGGCAAAACGCTATAACTCATGATGTACTAAATGGAAAATGATGAAATCAGTGGGAAATAAATTAACTTGATGCTCTACACATTGGTATAGGATATGTTAATGTTTGGCCGAGAAAACCTACCTTCTGGGTTGAAGAAGTCTCATTTTTCCAGAAAACACAAGTTCAGACCACTTGGAGGAGAACGCTTACTGCTCCGTGTATGCTGCATGGAATTGGGCATTCACTTGGGTTAGAACGTAGACATGACCCTCTTTCCAGGGGTATAAGCCTTGCAAGGTTTGGTTTAGGTTTGACCTACCTTTGTTCGACTTCAAGATGACTGTCTGTGCAGGTTGCAGCAGACGCAACAAGGAAGAAGATGAGATTCTTGTGGTCATTCCACAGCTCCTCAGCCACCAAGAGCTCTTCCACCCAACCCCAGCAAGTTCTAAACTCGTCCCTAGGGTTTGGGTGAAGAGTATTTAAGCAAGCAAGGTGTTTAGGAGTCCTATTGTAACTAGGAAAGCTAGGTTGCGGTTTTGACATATTAGTTTCCTATTTTGACAATTTCTTCCTCCATTAGAGTGTGTGAGGCTTTAGGAAACATTCCATCATTGTTAGGCACGAATTTAGGTGCCAAGAATGCATGATTGCATCCCAATTCAACTCAAATTGCCTCTTTCTAATTTCAGCCTATTTAGAGTTACGAATTTCCATGCATTTTATAGCTTTATTTGATTTTGGGTCATATGTGTCCATTGGCCCAATTATGATATTGGGTCATTAATATATAATGTTAGAAGTCTCTCCAATATTTTTATTTAATTTATGGTTGCGTCGTATTTCCGTGTTAACGGTTTTCCGACTTGTTTCCTAATTTGGATAATCGGTCACAATAACTCTTAAACCTAGTCCAAATGATTTTTATTGACCCAAATTTCTTGATGGGTCTTTAGAAGATATTTTTGAATCCCATATACGATTTTTATTTAATTTTCTGACTCATCCAAGTACGTGTGATAATGATTTTCCGACTTATTTATGAATTATGATAATAAGTCTCAAAACGCTTTAAACCTGGCTAATCCAATTTTTTGTTGCACAAATTTCTTTGCGAAAAACTTAGGAATAATGTGTGGGGTTGATTTATAATTTTTATGGATTTTTTATGTGTGTTCCTGCACGTACGATAGTGGTACGTATGTTTAAATACTCCGATATTATAGAAATTATTTATTTCCATTTATTTTTAATTTTTTTATGTAATTAAAATTTCCGGGTGCTACAGAGAGCCATTCAAATCATGTGAGAAGAGCTAGACTATCCGCCCACTGGGCAAAATATGTGAGGAAATACCTGAGGGTCAAGACACTGATTCCTAAGCGCAAGCATAAACGCCGGGCAAGGAAAAAGACCAGAGGACCTCCGCCTCCCTCATCTAATACATTAACATCCTCTTTTGTGCTACTTAGCACCTTCCCGTGGGTTCTCCACATTCCCTCCCCACGAGAGGCATTTTATTTCCATCTTTTCTATGATCCACTTTCATGTACCAGGCATCGTGCCCATTTTTGTAATCCGTATCCTCCGCCTCGTGCCTTTCGTGGCACATCGTCATGTTCCCGCCATTCTCCCCTCCGTGCCCCACATGGCACACACCATTGTCTCCACCCTCCTTTCCGTGCCCCTCGTGGCACATCTCCTTGTAGTGCCCCTCATGGCACATCTCCATCCTGTGCCCCAAGTGGCACCTCTCCATCCTGTGCTCCATGTGGCACGTCTCCATCCTATGCCCCACGTGGCACATCTCCACCCTATGCCCCACGTGACACGTCTCCATCCCGTGCCCCACGAGGCACTCTTTGCGCACCTTCCTTCTCGGCCCCTCGCGGCCCACTTTTTCCTTTCTCTCCTCTGGACCCTCCGGATTCTTTTCCTCTTACTGGGCATCGTGCCCCCTTTTTCCCACTCCCTCTAGAACCACTGGAGTCTCTAAAGTCTTTTCACATTCCCTCCTTTCCATATTCAATCAGGTCATCCGACCTTTCTCTCACCGTTTTTGGGGTTTTAGTCCCCACTTATCTTTTTACGAGTAATTTTGTACATTCTTCGAACCTCTGAGTCTAGCCCTAACGCAGGGCATTCGTCCTCCTTTTACCCTCTGAACTCTTATTTAGAAAAGCTATTATATTGCTTATCAGTGTCAAAAATCCATAAAAAGATGAATATTCAATATTGTCATGCTATCGCAACACTTCCGTTATGAGAACTCCGTGCTAGGGGTCCAAAGTTCTCTCCCCGGTCATTAAAGTTTGCCCTTGGCAAGGGCACCTTTCACACACTTCATGGCACCCTAAGCCGATTGCTTAGGAAGACACTGTCGCGATCATAGCCATGCCTGAGGGCAAGAAAGTCTGTTTCTTTTCTCACTCGGCCAAAATATGGCAAGTAGAGGTAGTGTGGGCAAGACAACCAACCTAAAGCACTCCTTGATGAGAGGATGTCTAAAAAAAGAGGAGGACAATCAATCAAATGATCAATGAGCATCAAAGTCAACTGCATGTCAAGAGTGGCAAAGTCCCCACAGGATTCAAAATGAACTTGGTCGTATGCATGCAAAATCAAATCAATCAATCAATATAACAGGGCATGGCAAAGAGTGGCAAAGTCTCCACGGGTTTCAAAATGAACTCGGTCGTATGCATGTCCCTACAAATAAATGGTCCATCAATCAATTCCAAAAGCCACAATATTTAATGAGACTGAATCTTCTGAAGGTTGTGCCAAGGAAGGAAGTCAAACCCAACTCTTCAACACACATATCAAGTTCATCTCCAAATTCTCTTCCTTTCTGTAGACACCCGATTCTGGCCTACAAGTCGTACCACATTTCTTGTTATCTAAGTGAGCCCCAAGTTGGTCACTCACCTTGAGCCCACCATTAGCCTTGTGTTGAGCCCATTAAGAGCCCATTTTCCATAAAATCCCATCCATTATTTATTTAGGAGAGTCATTGAGCTTAAATGCCCATTATTCTCTTATTTGATTGGCCGATGATTCAAGAATAATTCATTTTCTAACACTGCATATCGTGGCGTCGCTTTAGCCTTATCACGCCCCCTTTGGCCGTTGCGACAACCCATGCATATCCATGCACGTGGCCTTGCTGTCACGCCCTTCTAGGCCATCGTGTTAATTCCTGTCGCGCCCCTACGATCTGTCGCGTCAATAGCCGAACATGCAGGCCTCCGCAACCACCTCCTATTTATCTCCTCCTATGGCCTTATTCCTATCTCCAAGCAACCTCCCAATCCCTTGGGTGAGGTTTAGGGCTGAGGGTCTCCCTGAGAGCATCCTTGGGACTCTCCCTACGAATTTTGATGGGATTTATCTTTTCATTTAGATATTTATCACTAAAATGGGTTTTTATCTCTCCAAATTCTATAAAAGGAAGGCCCTCTCCTTCAAGCGAGAAGAGCCCCATTTTCACCCCAAAGGGCTATCGAAATTTCCCCTGGTCTAGACATAGCCTCGCAACCCTCCCATTCCCTCTCTTTTCCTCACATTTTCCACCCCAAAACTTGTTCATTTCTTCATCTATTGAGTGTGGAACGTGAGGAGGGTGATTCCCCCTTTCATCTTGGAGCATTTGAAGCACCTAAGCACGCTATTACACGCCAGGGAGTCGCCCCATTGGGGCTCTTTCTTCCTCTCTCCCCCTCCTCTTCTCTTTCATGCATTTTATATCATTTCTTTAGATAGGTTGCATTTCCATCCTTTCCTACATTTTCCATCACCCTAGGGGTTTAAAAACCACCCCCCAGGTTCGTTCCCACCATGTTCCTTCTTTCTCTTTATTGTTGAATAGATACCACACTTAACTTGTGACAGCCCTGGATATTATGCCCATTAAGGCTTCATATCCAGATCCGCCTCCCGCGAACGGACCGAAGTGTCGCAAGGGATGGCTCACACAACTGTCCTGTAAGATCATAAAAGACAACTACACAGTATAAGACACAAGAAAGTACATGTGCTCATACCTGCATATAACAATTTACAACTGTCTCATACATTATTACATGTCCAATAAAAAGTACAACTCCCTGGGGCATACCCCGAGGGAGCACAAGCTCACACAACACTAACTACTACACAACTGCTGGTGGTACAAGTCTGCCACAACGCCGCTGCAAGCTAAACACACGGCAAGCCCTGAAAAGAACTGTAGGGGAGTGAGCCTCAACAAGTCACAGGCTCAGTAGGGGCTACCCAAAACAACAACAAACTACGGACACCTCAACCCCAGAGGGTCTCATTGGCAACGCCAATAGCCAAACCATTTCATGCTCACAACAATTGAATTTAAGCTGCAATTAAATATAAACACATTAACTATTCACAACTTCGGGAGCAACAGGACTAGCTCCATACCACTAATCTGTTCAACAACAGTAACGCCTAGGCCTCAAGTCTCACAGGCAACCATAGTCATAACCAATCATTTAAGCTATAAGCCGCACAAGCAAACCACTGCCTAGGCTATAAGCTTCACAGGCAAATCTCAAGTACGTGGGTAACAGGACTGCTAACCAAAAGCTAGTCCTTATATACCTCAAATCACAATATGTCAGAAACCACACACAGAATAGAAGAGTTGGCTACAACAGCCAATCCTTCATACACGAAAACCATATACGGAAAACTTACTCGAGGAAGGGTAAAGCACATTAAGTGGAAGGTCACACCCCACGACCTCCACGAAACACAGTTCCACATCAACACCAGAATAGACTGGTACACGACGTACCACCACAAACCTTTACCCACACAGGGTACAGGTACCTATTACCACAAGGTACCAACATGGAAACAACAAGTAAACCAGTGTCGTAACAGGGCACACCATAGCAAGCTAAACCACATTTGGTGAGTCAACATTCCCAACCAAACCAAAACTGTGCCACCCACACCACAAACCACAACCGTAGTCACAACTGTGCCAACACCAGGGCACACCTTGAATGAGTCAAACCTCGACTATGAGTCACAAACTCACGAACCATGACAAGTAGCAAAGCTCGAGTCGGAAAGGAACGACGGCACCACACGGGAACGGACTACTGGCTGATCAGGCCAGTATCCAACCGGACAACACAACACAAGAACAACCTCTCAGTCTCCCAGTCACGGACGAAAGGTCCAACTGCCACTCCACGAGAACAAGTCAAACTACTGTGGAGACCAACCAACACCACACCTACAGACACACAGCTATAGGTCCATGCCTGGCACCTCTAGGGTCTCTGGCCGAGCACCCTAAAGTGAGGCACTGGAAAACCAACTAGCTGGGGACCAGTACGTCTACTAGTGTCCGTATCCCCAACCACGAGCGCGCTACAAGCGACTGCACACCCACAAACACAAGCCGCTGCCCTACTGTCGTCTTTCCCTCAGCCGAACGTACAACTCAAACATAGGAGTGAGGGTGTCAGGAAGACGACACAGATCTCGACGGTACCACATTGTACCAGGACAAACCCCGAGCACAACAAACACACGTGCCTGGCTCACAAAGAACCTGGGGTACCCGACTAGTGAGGCATTCCAGAATAGGCACCGAACCACCACACTCGGCAATACACAAACCACATCACTTACACATTTATTACAAATCACGATACACATGTGAGGAGTAGCTTGTCGTGGTCACTCATGACCTACAAGCTAGCCTACACAAACACATATATGAACCATATTAATAATAACACTATAGCCTAACATTGGCCACCTCGTGACCTCCGTGGCAGCACACACACCACTTAACACATAAATCAGTATAATATTCTTCGAAGGACAACCACAACCAGGGCTAGGTCGGTGTGGACCTTCACTGCCCAACATTACAATATAACCACATAAATCACATTATAATATCGACCTCTAGTCATGCTACATATGTATGTCATCCGAATCATAAACACTTCCAATTCTTGGCTAGGCTCATACAAGAACCTCCACTGCCATAACACCACAAACTCACCACAATTTTGGAATACAATTAACACAATAACGTATGATGTGCCATGTACATAAAACCACATGCACAACCCTAAACCATAGACACCACATGTATAATACACCAACAGGGTGCACCACACATCCAACACCATAAATCACGAAAAAGGAAACACAGCTTGTTGGGAACTCACCAGCGGATAGATGGCAATATCGACTGCCGCTAACAAGGGACTAACGGCAACATCGATTGCCGTTAATATTTTACCTGAAGAACCTAATGGCAGCCAACCTTGCGGTCAAGATCTTCCGTGAAAAGTTTTAAACGACAACGATCATGTCGTTTATCTCTTCCCTGAAGAACTCAACGTCAACATCCCTGACGTTGACTTCTTCAGCTCCCAGCAGCTGAACTAACCACAAACACATCCCCTAAGAGCAATCCAGCCCTCAAACCGCGACGTGATGAAGAGGGAACACTTCCTCTCACACCACACACACCACCGTAATGTCAGAAAAACACGATCCAATGCTGGATCCCCCAAACCACCCTAAAACCTGATAGAAAGGAAAACCTCCCCAAAATCATGATTCCACGCAATTACATGCAACAGGCATGGAATAAAACACAAGAGAAGTTAAAGGGTTTACGTCCCTACCTCAGAAACGCATATAAACCCCGATAGAACCTCGATTTACACCGAACCCCCAGGAGCTTCCCGCGAATACCGCCCTCCAATCCGTCATTCCCCGCCTGATCTGCCGCTGCTGCGCACATCACGGCCTTCCCACGTGCTCTCATCGACCACCGGAAGTAGTCAAGAGGCACAAGGGTACAGGTGAGGGAAGAGGAGGGGAGAAGGTGGGGAAAGAAGAAGGCTCGGGTTGCCCCTAAAAACACAGGGCCTCCTCAGTTAACGTCAACCTCTGCGCCGCTAATCAAACCGTCACGACTAGGTGTCCACAACGCTCGCCGCCAAGTTCAACGGTAGACATCCACATCGATGGACGCCAAGACATGTTAACGGCAACACCATTGCCTCCAACACACAGTAGACGTCACACACCTGAACACCAACCCACTGTTGATGTCCAGCGCTCTGAACACCAACACAGATCCATAACCAACTCCGGTAAGGATCCAATAAGAAACACACACCATAAGTCGCATTGGTCAAGGTGTGACCACCCCATACGCTAAACCGAGGATCCACGAAGATCCGAAAACGTGCGACGTTACATAACTTGTTCTAATAGGTTCTTTCTTGTTTTTTTGTGTGTTTGGCAGGCATTCAAACGAGTTCTCATGAGGAGCTCTTGTCCTCTGGCCGGCTGAAGGGCAGGAAGAAGGTCCTTCCACATTTCCCCCGCACTGCAGAGAACGCGACGAACGAGGGTGACGCGACACAGAGATGCGCCCTGCCGGGCCATCGCGATATTAGCTCTATCGCGACGGGGTCCCCATCGCGATTATCAAGTCCTTGTCCCGTTTCCTCTTCTCCTTCTTTCCTGGTATAGTTAGCCCTCCTCATTCCTATAATTAGGCAGCTATATTAGGTGGCGATCACATCCCTTTCATGTTTCTATAGTTTGCATATTTTGCGTTATTGGGGGGGGGGGGGGCACAATCCCCGTGATTACACCTGTTTTGGCGATTCA
>JACBKR010000810.1:0-49929 GCA_014218235.1 Colocasia esculenta
ATTTTTTAAAAATTCTTTGCTTACATCATCTTGACTACATAAGACATCTATCCCTTGTATAGGTGAGTTACACGTATCATAAATACGTGTTGGGAGGTGAAAACCTCACTGTGAATGTGGCTAAGTAGGAAAGTAGGGGGTTTTTATCCTCAACGCGTGGGTTTTTACAGTGACGGGTTGGGGGATTACGTGCCAACCATGCATGTAATCCCAAGGCTTATATAAACTCCCTTAGTTTGCTCTCACGAGAGTTTAGTTGTTCTTCCTCTTGTGCTGCTATTGCTGTTGTTGCTGCTGCAACTGCTACTATTGTTGTTGTTGTTGCTGCAACTGTTGCTACGGCAGCTGTTGCAACTGCTGCTATTATTGTTGCTGCTGCTACAACTAATGCTATGATTGTTGCTGCTGTTGCAGCTACTACTATGGCTGCTATTGTTGCCACTGTTTGTAAGACCCGACCCTCTTGGGCTCTTGGCCCTGTCCTCAGGGTCACGACGGACACCCTGGTCGTGACATGGTTGTGCCAGGGGAGCCTGTCGCGACAGGGTTTTGGTTGCGGCACACCTGGCCGTCGCGACATGGTCACGACGGGGTGGGCGTCACGTTCTTGTCACGGCATCTGGAGACGTCGCGACTGCTTTTCTGACCGATCTGACCGCTATCCTTTCTGTCAGAACGGCCTTGTCGGGTGTCAAGTGTGAACAGCATTGACGCGACCTGGCAGGCCGTCGCATTCTGGTTTTCCCGATCTTCGAGGTTTGATCACCCTGGGGCGTCGCGACATGGTTAATGTGGCGCTGGCCCGACCGGTCACGTCTTGGGGCCCATTGGTTCAAAACCGAGGCCAGTGCCCCTTCCTCCCTTCTCCCCTTTCCTTTCTTCTTCTTCTCCCTTCTTCTCCCCCTCCGAGCCCTCTCCTTCTCCGAAAATTTTGTGGCTTGTTCTTGAGTGCTCGTGGCGAGGAGGTGACGTCCCCTTGACATAGGCGATGTGCTCGTGGTGCTTGGAGTGAGGAGGAGGTGGCCATTCCGACGTGAAGGCCCCAACAGTTGGTTCTACTCTTGGGGTAGGGACCCCTTGTCTCCTCGTCGTCCTAGCATGCTCCCTTCCCCTTTAGAGCTTGTTTCTCCATGGTTTGGGGTCAAGGGATGTGAGGATCATGCCTGCAGTGAGTGAGGTTTCTCTCGAGCATAGATTCTTTGTAATCCATGTTTTACGGGGCCTTGAGGGTGGCTTGCATGTTTAT
The DNA here is from genome assembly GCA_014218235.1 of Colocasia esculenta. Classification (NCBI taxonomy): domain Eukaryota; kingdom Viridiplantae; phylum Streptophyta; class Magnoliopsida; order Alismatales; family Araceae; genus Colocasia; species Colocasia esculenta. The sequence goes on from JACBKR010000810.1 coordinate 1,247, forward strand.
AAGCTTTCTTATGCGTTTTCCATGCTCCCCTCCCCCTGTGGATGTGTTATTGTACGATTTTTGGGGCTGTCCTTAAGAGGATTGTACCGGGACAACCCTCGGCTGAGATCGTGACTAGTATAGAGGTCGCGACCAAAACGGCCGCCGTGACATTATCGAGACGCTCTAAGGCATCGCGACATGGTCGCGACCGCCTGAGCCATCGCGACTGTGTCGCGACAGCCTGTGGCGTCGCGACATGGTTGCGAGAGCCTATTGCGTCGTGATAGTACCAGAGATAGGTAAGTCTTGGGGAGTTCTATTTTTAGTGGAGTCTTCGCCATTTCTGATTCTTTCTGTATTCGTGGCACTAGTGCTAGTTCCTAGTACGGTCGTACACTAGTCGTTCACCCGGTGTTGAAACTGGAGGGTTGTCCCGGAGAGTGGTTGTTACCGTTGCTTGGGACCCCCATCTCCGCACGCTTATTGAGGGGGTACTCCATGCGGCGGGTGTGCTCGAGTCGTGGACTCTGGAGCGGAGGGAAAAAACACGGTGTTTAGGACAGTAGAGTAGAGTCATTTGCAGAGCTCTCTGGTTGGTCTGGGACACCGAGGCCGTTTGGAGTCCTTCCCGGCGTAGCCAGTCAGTCTTTTTCTCACTGTCTCGCCTCTTTGTGGCCCCGGAAACACGTAGAGAGGTGAGGCGTGGGACCGTAGTCCGGCCAGACTATGGTGGTTACTGTTTTGTTACTTGTGTTCCTGCCCCACTCTGACGAGACGTGGAGGTGTGGACCTGGGTTGAGGAAAAACACGTCAGTTGACGCACCTGACGGTTGACTAGTGTAACGACCTGACCTCCGGAACCCCGCCAGAGACCCCGAAGGTCGCACCGCCACCCACGGATCCAAAGACTTGGAAGGGTTAGAATTTAGTCCGTGAGAAAAGTAATGAATTCAAATAACTATATAAGAAAGTTCGTACATTAACAAGGAAATTATATACAACATGTCCCAAATAAAATTACATGTACAGAAGAAAGGTGCAGTCCATAAGAGGCATACCCCGAGGACTTGCGAAAAGGCCACTCTCAACTCACAGTACAAGCGCTCACGGTCATAACTCACACTGCTGGCAACACACGGTGCAACAACCGCCACCACGACCGTAAGGCAACGAACTCTTGCGACAGTGAGTCCCTACCTGAAAAGAGTAGGGGGGGTGAGCCTCACGAACAAGGCTCAGTAGGGATAACCAGTCCCTTACCAGCCAGAGTAGCAGGAACTCCAACAAAGCGGAAGCAAAACTACTCTACAAAGCAGTAAAGTGAGAAACACCTACTGCAAAGTACTACAAAGCAGTGGAAAATAGAGAAATGCCTCGACCACAACCGAGTCAGGCCAAAGATGACTCCCGCAGAACCAGCGGAGTCAAACACATGCGGAAGCAACTAGAGCAATGCCACGACCCGCAACCAGGGTTGGGCTAGAGCAACATAATGCGGAAGCAAACCCTCGGCACACACCCGCCGAGACAAAGAAGCTCATGGAACACCGGAGCGACCACGTGAGACCAGAGTCTCACGACATAAGCACCCAACATCCCAGACCTCCACGAGGTCGAGGAGGAACAACCAGTGTCACATGAGAGACACCGAGCAACCACGTGAGAAGCACCGTCTCAGCACAGGCACGACTACTCAGACCTCCACAAGGTCGAGGCTCCACAAGCAGAATCATCCTGCACCTCGGACACTCCACGAGGTCAGGGAACTACACATTCTGGTGCCACCATAGATGGCACCAAGGAATGGGTTACCGAAACAACAGTTGGCTGCTTGCACAAGGCACCCCGAGAGAACCCGCAGAGCGGAAACCACTAAACACGGCCCACGAGGCCAAACCAACCAATCCCACGAAAACTAGACATGGCTAGGCTACAACCATCGTGCCGGCTAGGGCGACGAGAAACCAAACTCGAAAACAGCATGTGAAGCAACGTCACAACAAGACAACCAAGCCATCGCCACAGGCAGCTAAGAGAGGTACACACAGTCCACCCCTCTCGCTCGCCAGCCGCTGACTCCTACCTACGACCTCCCTAGGTAGAGTGAGGCTAGCGAGTCACAGTAAAGAACACAACCACAAACACCGCAGTCCGGCCGAACTGCGGCCCCACGCCTGACCTCCCTATGTGGCTCCGGAACCAACGCAGAGCGACGGAGTGAAAAGGACTAGCTGGTCTGCACGGAAGAGCGCCTCAACCACCTCGGAGACCCAGACTAGCTAAGAGAGCTCTACAAATGACTCTGCGCCACTGTCCCCACCGTTTTCCCCTTCTGCTCCAAGCCTGTGGCTTGAGCACGCCTGCCGCCCGGAGAACTCCCTCAACAGACGTGAGGGGCTAGGGGTCCCAGGTAACGGTAACAACCTGTCTCGCGGACAATCCCTCAAGTGCCGAGCACCGGGTGAAAGAGAACTAGTGTGGCAACCACCACAGAAATAGCACAAATGACGTTGTAACTAAGACAAGCCCAGCTGGCACAGGTGCGCACGACACCCCTTCCGGGAACAACCTCCAGAAGGGTCATCGGCCAACGTTGGCACACACGGCACGGCCCGAGAAACTGGAACAACACAGACAGAATAGAAACCACTGCTCTTCTAGTAATCAATTGACAGATAGACATAGATTATTAGACAGACGCGAGCCTCCTAGCACAGCTGCTAGGACACGGCCACGAAGGTGTCACCTTTGGTCAGGGAAGGCCGTGCGGGTGACAACCTGCTGCGTTCCCACCAGAAGGTCCTAAAGGTACACCTGCCCTGGGGCACATGCCGACACGCCAACTGTAGACACAGAAACACCCGAGGCAGACCTGGTCTTGTCGCGCCCTCCTATCCGTCGCGATCCTTCGCGATGGGTAGGGAAATTGGACAAGCAGGTCGCGCCGGGGAAATGCCTCGCGACAATACTCTTGTTGTGACAGGAACACAGGCCGCTACAACCTTGTCGCGACAAGGCAGCGCGTCGCGACAACAACCTTGTCGCGACAGGAAACCGGGTCGCGACATGACTCTTATCGCGATGGCCAACTGCGCGGCGATAAGGTCGCGTTTGACTGGGGCAACGCCTCCTCTGATGTTGCGACACGCTCGGCGGTAGCGACATTAGCTGGAAGGTAGACCACCAGGATGCTACGTCCCGGGGTCCCCCACACAACAACAAACACACAAACATGGGGAGGGGTTCATGGTGAAAGTAGAAAAAGCATGCATTCCACACACTAACAAGTGAGGGTACAAGAATCCTTACACATTTGAAGAACCGGAACCCTCAAAGGGGCCTTCACGAAGCCATGAATGCCATCTCCTCGCTCCTCGCCGCCGCCGGCACCTCTGAGCTCCGACCGCCAGAGAAGAAGGAGGAGACCTCTCCTCCTTGGAGAGAGAAGGAAAAAGGGGAGGAAATGACAAAAGGAGGGGAAGGGAGAGCCGGCCAAGGCTTTTAGCCTACGGCTCTCAAAACGCGACGGGGCGGGGCGTCGCGTTACCAACCGTCACGCGACGACCGCCCCCACCGCGACAGAACGTGCCCTACCTGGGTGCTGCGATAGGCTGACAGGTCCCCTTGCCACGCCTTCCACTTTGACAAGCAGCAGACGCCTGTCAGAAGACCAAAAAGCGAAACCCTTGTCGCGACTCGTTGGCCAGGCGCGACAAGAACGTGACGCAACCACCGGCTGCGACCTGGATGGCTGTCGCGACGAGCAGCACTGTCGCAACTCTAACGCGTCGCTAACGCCAGATGCGTTAGTGGCCAGCCATCCCACACACAGCCGGAAATCCAGAAAGCCCGAGATGTTACAATACATCCAACAAAAAGATAATTTCATCCTCGAAACTAAGGGCGAAACCCGGTCGGAGAAAAGAATAGGAGCAAAGGGACCACTAAGTCACACTGCGACTTCCCGGTGGTCACCAACACGACCCTGCCACATAGGGAGTGCCTAACCAGACATCCGACAGCTCACAGGGCGCACAATAACGGCGTCGAGCACACAAGCAGACGTCGACAACTCCACAGGCGCGGCGCACACCAAGCCGACTAGAAACACTGAAATAGCCAGAAACCACACGACGAGCCCTCAACAGACCACGCCGTTGAGACCAACCGGTCAGTAACTCACTCTGCCGCCAAAGGCTAGACAGAGGACGCAGCTACTGACAGCAAACATCGAGAAAATGCCAAGAGGTCATCCACAAGACTCCGCTGAATGGCTCCGCACAACTAGCAACAGGTAGCACCTACAGCAAGGCCAAACGAGAGCTTCTAATGGAAACCAAAACCAAGAGATAGCATGCACGTGACAAAAGCACGACACGCAGGATAGTGTCCGCCGGCACCACTAGATCCCATCAGATCATCCTCGTGGTCCGACCAGGACACCCAATGATTGTGGAGCCACAGAAAGCTAAACTACATGCTCCACATGCACACGCGCAGAGGCACAACCAAGGAAGACGTCGGATGTTGGCAAAGACAAGCAACTCAAGATGTCGGCAACCGCACAGAAAACGAAACAACTACAGAGGTCGATGGCAGCACGTCGACCTCAAAGGAACCCAAAACGAAGCAGGGTGCCATAACAGCACACACTCACTTCCAAGCGAGGGAGAAGAACTCGGACAAAGGCCATGACCAAAGCCTGGCGTACCATCTATAGGGCTACCTAGACAAGGCAAAGCAGCCACCCTACAATGGCAACGGTACAACCACAAGGCACGGCCAGCACAAAGTGTCCCAGAGGTGGAAAGCTTAATGCCTAGAACACCGAGCAACTCGCAAAACAACGCATAAAGCTCATGATTAGGAAAAACAACACAACACATGGTGCTCACACAAGCTCTAGGAGCTACCGAATGTGCAACACAATGCACCAGGGCTCCGGACAGCACAAAAACAAACCACTCGGGCACGAGCACATGGTGCCACCACAAGCACCAAAACATGGCAAGATGCAACATAGTTGCACCAATGGCTGAAACAACACGGCTAACAGGAAGGACTCTCCACAAGAGACCTGCCAAAAGCCGCCCACAAGAAACCGCAAGTCACGAAGGGTAGAATAGGCCACACCGGCCACAAACCCTCAAGGCACAGAGACATAAAGCATCGAAAAGAAACATGCTCAAGGTGCAGTACACGACTGCACCAACGGCCCGAAACAACTCATGACCAACCAGAATGGACTCTCTACAAGAGACCGACAAGAGAAAACACACAAAAATCTAGCAGCTTCAAGAGTGCAACAACTATATTGGCTCTGAGAAGCCCACAACACAAGGCACCACTCCCACCACGCAGGCGGAGAGGGACACACACCAAACGGTGACAAGTACCTCCAAGCACAGTTGAGGCACAAGAAAAACACACACTAAGCAATGCCTGCTCAAGGAAGCCAAATAGAAGAACACCCAGTGCCGCCTCACACTGAACCACAGGGCACGCTACCCTACATCGTCCAGTCAGGCGACAAGGAAACAACACAGCAATGAACGGACAATAGGTCACCACAACCTAGCACACCCACAAAAAACCATGCGCACGAAGGGAGCAACCAGCTCAACCTCAAGGCAGCAAAAGGGGAGGGACCTTCTCCACAAAGGTCGCCACAGTGCGCGACATGGCACTAAATGCCATGTGAAAGCACCACCACCACGAGCAACCAATGGAAAGCAAGGGAGGAGAACTCTCACAACGAGTCTCTTCCACCAAGGGGAAACCACTAAACGAGACTGGCACTTCCACAGAAGTACAACCAGCCAGACACTCATGGCACTCACCAGACTACCATCTGGTAGAGCCCACAGGGCACGAGAAATGAAGCAAACCTCCCTGAAGGATTGAGGAAAAGGGTGGATAAGATCTAGAAGGGGGGGGGGGGATGAATATATCTATGCCACCTCTATGCGGAAGCTTAAGCAATTTAAAAATACTTTGAGAATCAGAGGCAATTTTAACAGTGAAAAACACAGATCTGATGAGATGTTAAGTGAGTTGATAAAATAGATGAGAAACCAGTTGATTAAGTGAATCTTAAATGATCCTATGCAAGCATCTAACGGATAATAGAATCAAACCACAAATAGACAAGTGCCAGAGATTTTTAGGTGGTTCGGAAATCACCCATGTGATTCCTACATCTACCCCTCACACCCAGTGAGGATTCACTAAACAACTTGGGTAACACACCCACTGGAGCCAGACAACTCCAACACCTGAGCTTACAACTCACACAACTCTAGAGTAAGACTACTCTAGATCCCTGAGCAAGACTGCTCAACAAACACTTGAGTTTGACGACTCAAACTGAGCACAATGGCTCACAAACAACTTTGCTAGACACCAACACGAGACATAGATCTTCTAGCAGCAGATCAGTCGAATATGAGAACATTCATGAGAATTATGCAGAAGCACTTGCACAATCTCAAAATGTCTCAGAAGAACAAAAGTACAATGAGGATTGTATGAAAAGACTTTATTCTTCAGTGTACTCCCTTGTAGAAGCTCAGATTGGGAAGATGATTGGATTCTTGAAGTCCCAAGCGATGCTCTGCACTTTTAAACTTGGGGATCTTCCTTGAAATCTTCTTCAACGGATGCTTCTACTGATCTGCTTCCTTGAGGCGCTTCAAATGCTTCTTCAACGATCACACCCCAATTCTCACAATCGAATTGATGAGAATTGGTCTTCAAAAGACACCAGGAGAGCAGAGGAGGGAGATGAACTCTTCTCGCCGCCAAAGGGAACTTTCTAGAGGCTCCAAGAGTTCGTTAGGTCTCTTGATGTGATGGATAGCCAATTGGGGGCCTTTTATAGCCAAAAGATTCCAAAGATACCCTTTAGGTACAAGGGCACATGATCCTAGGTTGATACACCATCGCCCTAGGTGACACGTGGCAATCATCCATCTTAAGTTGGAAACTTTCGTAGTGTGTCGACCTGCCTGGTGGTGGTGTCGACACACTGTCCCAAATCTGACAACAGGCTGTTCTGGGAACGAGGTCCAGTGTCGACCTGCTCTCATCTTGCGTCGACCTGCTATCCCATTCTGCAAACAGACTGTTGGGGAATTGATCCAGTGTTGACCTGCCCTGGTGGTGGTGTCGACCTGCTATCCCAATTCTGAAAATAGGCTGTTCTGGGAACGAGGTCCAGTGTCGACCTGCCCTCATCCTGTGTCGACTGGGTAGACTAATTCTGGAATCTGCAACTCGTGTCGACCTGCTTTTTGACTAGTGTCGACACAGTCTTAGCATTTCTTCAGCTTTTGCCTTTGAGTCGAGGTGTTGTGTCGACACCATTGTGGGGTGTGTCGACACCATCTTTGCAAAAAGTCTTTGTACCTGAAAATTAAACACTTATATCATTAGTAAAATATTTATTATGAGTACAAATGATAAGTGTGCTTTGAAACATGCTTTTGAATATGTATTTCAGGTGAAATGTGTTTATCATGTTTCAATTAATTTGCATTCAAATCACATTTGTCATCATCAAAATAAGGGGGAAATGATATGAAGTTACACTCAACCAACAATCTCCCCTTTTTGATGATGGCAACATTAAATCCATATGACAATGAGGTTTTGATGAGATGTGATTTTAAGCAATTTTTGGTTATTCAAAGTCCTTATTTTTCTTTGTGTTCATGCTTGTCAAAGACCTTTAAATAAAAACTCAGTCACAATTGATGGTTGTACTTCATAAGTACAATGTTACTTGAAGTAATTAGTTGCTTGTGCAAGAGAAGGTCAAGCAACTTGACAAGCATTCATACATTCACATTCACATAACAATTTTCAATCACATGATTGAAGACACAAATGAGAAATTCATTCAAGCTAAGCAAAAAGTATTTCATTTCATTCAAGAGAAACATTACAATCTTTCCAAAAGTATTACAATCATTTCTTGTTCTCTTTCTTTCTTCTCCCCTTTGACATCATCAAAAAAATATACATTATGAAGAAGGTGGAGGAGGGGAAGTAAGATTGCTCAATGTCTGACAGTCTTTTCTCCATGAAAGTCAAGCTGGACTTGATTTGATCTTGAATGGTGTGAGTTTTGTGTGCAAGTAATGTTCCATTCTATCTGAATTTTCTATCAAAGTAGCTTGAATTCTGGCTAGATCAGCTGATATGGGTTGTGAAGAGGAAGATGATCCAGCTGACCAACCAGGCCTTTGCATGATCTTGAATTCCTTTGTCAAATCAGTGATTTGGTTGTCAATGTGTGCATTGAAATTCCTCATGCTCTCCAAATCATCCACAAAATGAGCAAAAGACAGTCTAGTGCTGGTGATCTCATGTAATGTCTGCTTGGTGTTGAAGACATCAGCTTGGGAATTTGCCAAATTCCCTGAAGAACTGTCTCCAACTTTTGCTGGTGCTCCTTCAGCTGAATTGAAGCATCTGCCATTGTACCAATTAATCTGTTGAATCTTTGAGCTGCATAGTCTGAGGCAGCTTTTTGCTCTATGAACTTGGCAGACACAGTGTTCTCCAACCGTTGAATCCTCAACTCAAAAGCTTGTGACATGGTTTGAATAGAGGTGTTCAAGGTTTCAAATTTGTCATTTAAAAAGGAGAAAACTCTGGTGGAACAGAAGGTCCACCAGAGGATGTGGATGCTTGAAATGTGGGTTGTGGAGAGAAATGTTGAAACTGAGGTGAGAGTGGGCATGAAATGGAATGTCACCTTCAGTTGAGACTTGAGGCTGATCCTCATTCAAAGGAGGCTGATCCTCTTGACCTTGGGGCTGGTCCCCTTGAGCTTGAGGCTGTTCCTCTTGACCCTGGGGCTGGTCCCCTTGACCTTGAGGCTGTTCCTCTTCACCCTGGGGTTGGTCCCCTTGATCTTGAGGTTGTCCTCTTGAGTGAGGGGCCTCAACTACAACTGGACCTCTCCTAACTTGAGTACCTCCAGTCTAAATCCCATGAATTCTGAATATTCTTAAAGGTGTAGATGTTGGATTTAGGGATAGACTGGGATTTCTCATTATCTAAGGCACACCAAAGTGCTGGAACACTGAGGTCAGGTGTGCAGCATATGGAAGAGATCTTTTGAGGTCTTTCCTGGTTGTTTCAGATATATTTGATACAATATTACATGGAGATTGATTTTGATGTCTTTTACCATGCAATAGAGAATGAACCTCTGTTTATCTGTTAGCCTGTCCCTTCCACAACCTTGAGGGGTAATTATTGTGGTCAACATATGGTGGATAACCTCAACACAGGGGGAAAGTGTTTGTGTTGAATTTGGTGGCAAAGGTTTGTTTGGGATCAGATTTATCAGCAGGAAGGCCTGTCATGATGGTATAAGCTTCATGAAGATCAAATTTGAAATTATGATAATCTGCCCCTTCATCTGGTACTTTGAAAATTGAGGCAGCGGTCTGTGAGCAAGTCAATAGCAATCCCCTTAACCTTTGACTGAAACCCTTCATCTGTGCATTTCAAGTTCTTGTAGAATTCCCTAACAAGTCTTGAATAGATAATTTGAAATTCAGAAATAAAGAGTAACCAAGACTGAAAAGAGAAGTGGGTCTGAATTTCTGGAAATGTATTTGCTAGCTGAATATCTGTCAAATCCACTTTTCTGGGCTTCAGAATTAGCTTGGCTTCACTAATGGTCTTGAGACTTGAAGACTCAGACGAAGATGATGAAGATGACTCTGTAGAATCTCCAGAAGAGGAGCCCGGATTCTCAGGTCTAGAAACCCTACCTCTGCTCGAAGAAGAGGGTCTACTCTCTTGGCTGCTGGCTGAGGTGCAGAGGAGGACCCTGGTTGCTCTGCAGGGTCATTGCGCTTTTGGTTCTTCTTTCGAATTGAGGAACATCATCCTCTGCCGGAACTGGCCTAGATGAGGCCTGAGATCTTGCTCCACGGGGAGGACCCATTTTTCTCACCATGGTTGCAAGAATGGAGTGGAATCGGGAGTTGATGAAGGAGAAGAGAGATGATTGAGGAAAGTTATGTTTTGAGAGAGAAGATGTGGAATTTCTTGCCGGAAATGAGAGAAAAAGACCGTCGGGTCGACTGATGCCTAAAAAAGGGTTTGCAGTGGTGCAATACCCGCAGGAACAAACAAGGGCTAATCGGAACCCACGATTTAAAAGGTCTGGCAAGGGTGCAGTGTCGACACTGGAAGACTGTAGTGTCGACCTGACCTAGGGTGTGTGTCGACACGGGATAGGATGGTGTCGACCTGGCCTTGAAGAAAAAATTGAATGTTTTGTGAGAATTTTTTTTGAGAAATTTTGGGCCTCTTTTAAAAAGATAATCAATGAGAGAATAGTCATTTCAAGGATTTTAAGAGACTTAAAAAATTCATTTGCTATTTTGCAAAAAATTCATCACAATTCAAGTTTTAAACAATTCCAATAGGATATGAGCATTCAAAGACTTGAGTCACTGAAATGATGATTTGAGGGAATAATATATCTAACAATCAACTATAAGCTACCATATTTCTCAACATTAAAGAAATAAGATATCATCTAGATTGAATGCATTGTTTTGAAAAATAAAACACAATCTTAAAGAACAACTTGATGATGAAAATGAAAAATGATTCTTTCTAAACAAAACTCCATTAACACCAACATTTTTGTTTTTGTAACAGACTATCAAATGATATAAATCTTTTTCACCCAGTACTAGTGCTTTTTACACATCATAGTCCCTGGATACTTAGGATTTATGCATTGTCAAGTCTCAAAGGGGTAAATAAGACCTTTGACATGAAAATATAACGTTTTGTAGGCGTCAATATTTCAGTTACTTAGTCATTATAAAAAAGTATAGCACATTTTTGCTGTATTTTGATATATTTTTTTTTTGAATTTATCCCATTTGAACAGAGATAACATTAGTGCTCATGACATGCATGGCACTTCATTCATTGTGAAGGTGTGCAGTTTCTCAGCACAAATGTCATTGCTTGAAATTTTCAAATTTTTTAGAGTTTTGTAAGATAGAATCAATTTTATCCACATCAGTTGTAAACAAAGAGTTGTTTTAATTTCAGACACAATTTGTTTTCAATCTTGGATGAGTTCTGAGTTTCTGTGGGTTGAAAAATATAGTTGACAGTTGATTAGTAAAAAATATGATAGATCACTCAAAGGATCATTGGAGACTGTAGATATCTGAATGATGACATCATGCAGGAAATTGAGAAAGCAAGAAAAGTTATGAATTTTGCAAAAGTCATGACTTGAATTTTCTAGCTCCCCCTGAGATGATGATTTCAATCATTTTCTATCAAAATAAAGAGATGCAAGTTTGTTGAAATCAAGAAAGATAATTTTCTTTTAACAATAAAGCTCCCCTCAACAATTGCATATTCATTTCTTAGTACTTGGCGGAGACATATACTCTCGCATAGTGAAAGTGTCCATACAAGCATAACCTGTCCTTCCTAAGTCACCATTTGATATACCAAGAAATTTCAACACAAGAAGAGTTGAAGAATTATTGTCCAAAGGAAATGAAGTGGAATTGAGAGAGATATGGACAATGGACTGAAGGAAGCAAAGGATTATGATATGAAAAGAACTTCCCTTAAACAGTGCATAACACTCAACCCAAACTTAAAGAGAGATCAAGAATGTGACATTTACAACGACCAAGTTCTCTCCTCAAGGATGAAAATCTGTTTTCAGGAAGGGGTTTGGTGAATGTCTGCAACTTGTTTCTCAGTTTCAATGAAATGGAGTTCAAAGGACTTCTTTGCAACCTCATCTCTCAAGAAATGATGCCTAATCTCAATATGCTTGGTTCTAGAATGTTGAATGGGGTTCTTAGACAGATTTATTGCACTTGTATTATCACATAGGATGGGTACACAACCTAAATCTTGGTTGTAATCGAGAATTGATGTTTCACCCAGAGAATCTGAGTTCCACATGACTGCCAACATATTCAGCCTCTGCAGTTGACAGTGCAACTGAATGTTGCTTCTTGGAAGCCAAGAAATAAGGCACCCACCTAGGAATAAACACAAGCCACTTGTGCTTTTTCAATCTAATTTACACCTAGCATAGTCAGCATCACAATAGGCAATCAAATCTAGCTTTCAATTAGCAGGATACCAAATTCCTAAATCACATGTTCCACAAGAATTTGAAAATTCTCTTAACAACTAACATGTGACTTTCCCTAGGATTAGACTGAAATCTAGCACACAAACACACACTAAACTGAATATCTAGTCTAGAAGTTGAAATAGAGTAGAGAGCCAATCATACCTTTGTAGGTCTTTGGGTCTACTGACTTACCATTTGAGTCTTCTTCTAGCTTACCATTTATAGCAATAGGTGTGCTTGAATGCTTGAGGTTCTGAAAGTCAACCCTTTTGAGAAGTTCCTTGACATACTTGGCTTGAGTGATGAAGATCCCTTCAGATGTTTGGTTAACCTGCAATCCCAAGAAAAATGTTAAATCTCCCATTAAACTCATTTCAAATCATTCTTCATTGATTTGAAAATTCAATGCATAGCCCTTTATTGGTGGAGCCAAATATTATGTCATCAACATAAATTTGGACCACATCTATTTGATTTTTGATTGTTTTTGTGAACAAGGTCTGATCAACATTCCTCTAGAATATCCTTTTCAAGTAAAAAGGTACTCAAACGGTCATACCAGCTCTTGGAGCTTACTTAAGACCATAGAGAGCCTTATTAAGCTTGAAAACATGGTTAGGATGTTTTTCATTTCAAATCTAGGAGGTTGTTCAACAAAAATAATTTTCCTTAATATATCCATTTAAAAAAAGCACTTTTGACATCCATTTGATAAACTTTGAATTTCATGGAGGATGCAAAAGCAAGGAAATTCTAACTGCTTCTAGTCTAGCTACAGGGCATATGATTCTTCAAAATCATTCAAATTCTTGATGGTACCCCTTTGCAACTAGCCTAGCTTTATTTCTAATGACTGACCATTTTCATCAACTATTTCTGAAACCATCTAGTGTCAATGATTGTTTGGTCACTAGGTCTAGGTCTAATTCCCATACTTGATTTCTTTCAATGATGAAGTTCATCATGCATGGCATTAATCCAAATTGAACTTGACAAGGCTTCATCAAGTGACTTTGGTTCAATTGGGAAATTAGAGCTAGTGGGTCTTCTTAATATTCATGCAGAATGAAGATCTAGTCCTAACTCTATCATTTACATTGCCAACCACATGTCTAATGGGTGATCTTTTAGAAATCTATGTTCAGAAATTACTGTTGAGAAGTACCCACTTCTGGGACATATTACCTGAACCACTTGAAGATGCGGTGTTCAGGTTCTCTTCAATTTTCAAACTCCTCAACAGTTGGTGAAGAGTCCACAACAAATTCATCCTCTTCAGTGTCTTGTCTTTCCCTGCAAGATTTAGAATTATCAGTTGAAAGGAATTTTCATCAAAGATAACATGTGGAGATTCTTCAACAATTTAGATTTAAGAATGTACACTTTGAAAGCCTTGACACCTCAGAATAGCCAAGGAAGATAGCTTCCGACTTTAGCATCAAATTTGTCAAGGTTTTCTTTGTTATGTTGTGTACAAAGCATTTGCACCCAAAGTTTAAAATAAGATACAGTTGGTTTTGTTTTTCAATAATTCATAGGGGGTTTTGCTGATTTTTGGTCTGATCATGCTCTATTTAGAATGTGATTGGTTGTTTACAGCTTCAGCCCAAAAGGATTTGGGCAATTACTTCCTAAGAGCATGGATCTAGTTCCACAAGAGTTCTATTCTTTCTTTCCAACAACTCATTTTGTTTTGGGAGTTCTTGGTGAAGGAAAACTTGTGGAATATTTGAAATTCAAGCACATAAATCAGAAAAGGATGTGTTCTCCAAAATTCACCCCATGATCAGTCAAATGTTTTGATTTTATATGGATAAGTTGTTAAGACAGTGGTATAGAAGTTCCTGATTCAAGACAAGTATCACTTTGTGGGGACAAAAATAAACCCAAGTAAATCTAGTAAAAATTCATCATGATTACAAACCCATATCTTTTGCCACTTAGACTTAGAATCTTGTAGGGCCAAAAAGGTCCATGTGAAGTAATTCTAGTGGCTTAGATGTGAGTACCTCATTGAAGTTTTTAAAAGATTTTCTTGTTTGTTTTCCTTTAGCACAGATCCCACAAACTTGATTTTCAACTTTAGAGAAGGATTCAGGAAGACCCTTAACCAAATTCAATCTTAACAACTTTTCATAGTTCTGAAACTTGCATGCCAAGTCTTTTATGCCAAGTCCATGCAATTTCATCTTTATTTGCAACAAAGCAAAGATTTTCAGAAAAGTTTTATTTAGGTTGATCATGTAGACATTGTTTTTCCTTTTTCCAAAAAATTTGATTTTATCAGTTGATGAGTCATTATCTTACAGAAATCAGATTCAAACACAACTTTGTGAACTTTATCACATAGTTGGCTGATACTGAGTAAATTATAATCAAGACCATCAACTAGTAAAACATTATCTACAGAGTTGAGGAAGTTTGACCAACCTTACCAGATCCTATGATCGTTCCTTTTTTTTACCTCTAAAAGTCACTGACCCTCCCTCCTTTTCAATTAGGAATGAGAATTTGGCTCTGTCTCTCGTCATGTGTCGTGAACACCCACTGTCAAGAAACCACACATTGGTGTTGGGTACACGACCTTCCTGCAAAATAGATCAGTGGAGAGAAGATTTTGGTACCCAAACAGAGTTGGGACCATCAAAATGTTTGAACATTGTTAGTAAATCTTTTCTCACCCAAATTTGACTTATTTTTTATTTTGTTTTTTCATTGGTGTTTTCAGTCTTTTTATGTTGTTCTTTTCTTAGGAATGAAAGCACCAATATTTTTGTTTTTAATGGGAGGGGAGTTTTCATTTGAGCATGGGAGTCAGATGAGGAGATGGAATCCATGGATTTTGTTGGTACATCAAAAAGTTTGGATGAAAAAATTGTGGATGATACCAACAAGGGTTGTCATACCATTGCTCCAAGGATTGGTCCAATCATCTTGAAATGCTTCTTGGAGGTCCAAGGTTCTTTATAAATTATTTCCTTTTGACTTTTTCTTGTTTTTCAATTTTTATTTGAATTTTTGATTGAGTGTTTGTAGCTGTTGATGTTGAGCAGGTCGACCTTTCCATGACTGGTGTCGACACAGCAACCACAGAAACCTTCTCTTGTGGACTGGTGTCGACCTGTCAGGAGACTGTGTCGACCTGGTTGTCTTCTTTTGTTTTGAGTTTTTGATTTGTTTTGTGTTTTGTTTGATGTTTTGTCTGATGTTTGCTTGATTTCTGTGTTCTCAAGATTAGGACCTTGACAAATTTAATTACTGGTGCTTTCCCCTTTTTCTCACAGATTTGTCTTTCTTTGGTTTCTGTTTGTTGAATCCTAATCCATGAGAAGTTGTTGTCATGTTTGGTCCTAGCAGTGCCTCCAAGTTATCTTTACCTTTTGTGAAGGTTTGGATAACTTATCCCTTTCTTTTAGCTGGTTTTGAAGAGTTTTAATTCTTCAATCTTTTGTTGTTTTTCTTGTTTTTCCATTTCCAGCTTTTCAGATAAGTCTTTGAATCTTGGGTGGCCTTTTGAGAGGCAAGCTTTAGATCATCAATTAGGTCATGAAATTTTCTTTTCTTCATTTAATTCTGTTATCTCATTTTCTAGCTCACAAATTCTATTGTTTGAAGATTGGTTATGATAAAGTTTTCAATTTTCTTTTTGATGTGTTTTTTTCTTTTCTCATTTCAGAATATTTTTCAACTAGTTCAGCATAAGCATCCTGCCAATCTTCAACAGTGAAATCATCAAAAGAAGTGCTACCTTTTCTTCAGAGTTGTTGGCCATGAAGCAGATTTTCCTCACTCTCAGAGCTTGAGGATTTTTGTCTTCTTCTTCTTCACTTGATGAATCTTCATTAGACCAAGTGGCTACCATGGCCTTTGGCTTCTTGAACTTCTGGAACTTCTTGTGCTTTTTTTTCTTATTCTCAGGACACTCTCCCTTCATGTGTCCTGGCTTATTACACCTGTAACAAATGACAGTTTCGTCAGATTTTTGATTCTTGTTGAAATTAGAAGAGGAAGTGTTTCTTTTACCTGAGGAAAACTTCTTTTTCCCAGACATTTTTCCTTTTCTATATTTCAACAATTTTCTGAATTGCCTGGTCATGAGGGCAATTTCATCCTATTTGACTCAGACTCCTTAAAACTTGTCTTTTCTTGACTTTTGTCTTTGTTACTTGAAGAGGCTTAAGTGCCATTGTCTTGGTCTTAATTATGTGTTCTTCATTTCTTTTCAAATTGATTTCATATGTCATTAAGGATCCTATCATTCATCCAAAGAAATTTTGGAAATCTTTAGAATCTTCAATGACAGTGGCCTTTGTGTGCCAAATAGAAGAGAGTGAACGTAAGATTTTCCTTACCATGTCTGCATCTGTGTAGTCCTTACCTAAGGCCTTGAGTCCATTGACAATAACCATGAACCTGGCAAACATTTCAGAAATTGTTTCATTAGACTTCATCATAAACAATTCATATTCTGAAACAAGAATATTTGCCTTAGTTTCCTTCACTTGTGATGTTCCCTCATAAAGTAATTCGAGCTTATCCCACATCTCTTTGGCAGATTTGCACATTGAGATTCTCGAATACTCTTTGGGATGAACAACACATTGAATCACGTTCATGGCACTATAATTCAATGTGGCTTTTCTTATTTGTTCCCAAGTCCAGGTTTCTTCCTCTCCCTGGTTTTCATAGGGACCAACCTCAACCACTTTCCAAATTTCATAGTTCTGGGCTCTTAGAAAGACTTGCATTCTATTTTTCCAGTATGAATAGTCCGTTCCATTAAAGAATGGTGGCCTATTTATGGAATGCCCCTCAGCTATGAAACCTTTGGAATCCATTGACTTAAGAAGAAAGCACAGAAAGAATACTCAGCAAGCAAGCAAACAATCAAGTAATCAGACACACAATACTGAGAAACTGCTCAAATCAAATCAGATCAAGTGTAAACCTACTCTGATACCAATTGAAGGATCGAGGAAAAGGGTGGATAAGATCAAGAAAGGGGGGGATGAATAGATCTACGCCACTCTATGCGGAAGCTTAAGCAATTTAAAAATACTTTGAGAATCAGAGGCAATTTTAACAGTGAAAAACATAGATCTGATGAGATGTTAAGTGAGTTGATAAAATAAATGAGAAACCAGTTGATTAAGTGAATCTTAAACGATCCTATGCAAGCATCTAACGGATAATAGAATCAAACCACAAATAGACAAGTGCACAGAGATTTTTAGGTGGTTCGGAAATCACCCATGTGATTCCTACATCCACCCCTCACCCCAGTGAGGATTCACTAAACAACTTGGGTAACACACCACTGGAGCCAGACAACTCCAACACCTGAGCTTACAACTCACACAACTCTAGAGTAAGACTACTCTAGATCCCTGAGCAAGACTGCTCAACAACACTTGAGTTCGATGACTCAAACTGAGCACAATGGCTCACAAAGAACTTTGCTAGACACCAACACAAGACATAGATCTTCTAGCAGCGCAGATCATGTCGAACATGAGAACATTCATGAGAATTATGCAGAAGCACTTGCACAATCTCAAAATGTCTCAGAAGAACAAAAGTACAATGAGGATTGTATGAAAAGACTTTGTTCTTCAGTGTACTCCCTTGTAGAAGCTCAGATTGGGAAGATGATTGGATTCTTGAAGTCCCAAGCGATGCTCTGCACTTTTGAACTTGGGGATCTTCCTTGAAATCTTCTCCAACGGATGCTTCTACTTGATCTGCTTCCTTGAGGCGCTTCAAATGCTTGTTCAACGATCACACCCCAATTCTCACAATCGAATTGATGAGAATTGGTCTTCAGAAGACACAAGGAGAGCAGAGGAGGGAGATGAACTCTTCTCGCTGCCAAAGGGAACTTTCTAGAGGCTCCAAGAGTTCGTTGGGTCTCTTGATGTGATGGATAGCCAATTGGGGGCCTTATACCCAAAAGATTCCAAAGATACCCTT
Source organism: Colocasia esculenta (assembly GCA_014218235.1). Taxonomy (NCBI): domain Eukaryota; kingdom Viridiplantae; phylum Streptophyta; class Magnoliopsida; order Alismatales; family Araceae; genus Colocasia; species Colocasia esculenta. Next base: position 19,356 of record JACBKR010000810.1, read on the forward strand.
TAGGCACAAGGGCACACGATCCTAGGTTGATACACCATCGCCCTAGGCTGACACGTGGCAATCATCCATCTTAAGTTGGAATATTTCGTAGTGTGTCGACCTGCCCTGGTGGTGGTGTCGACACACTGTCCCAAATCTGACAACAGGCTGTTCTGGGAACGAGGTCAAGTGTCGACCTGCTCTCATCTTGCGTCGACCTGCTATCCATTCTGCAAACAGACTGTTCTGGCAATTGATCCAGTGTCGACCTGCCCTGGTGGTGGTGTCGACCTGCTGTCCCAATTCTGAAAACAGGCTGTTCTGGGAACGAGGTCCAGTGTCGACTTGACCTCATCCTGTGTCGACCTGGGTAGACTTAATTCCTGGAATCTGCAACTCGTGTCGACCTGCTTTTTGACTAGTGTTGACACAGTCTTAGCATTTCTTCAGCTTTTTGCCTTGAGTCTGAGGTTTGTGTCGACACCATTGTGGGGTGTGTCGACACCATCTTTGCATAAAGTCTTTGTACCTAAAATTAAACACTTATATCATTAGTAAAATATTTTATTATGAGTACAAATGATAAGTGTGTTTTGAACATGCTTTTTGAATATGTATTTCAGGTGAAATGTGTTATCATGTTTCAATTAATTTGCATTCAAATCACATTTGTCATCATCAAAATAAGAGGGGAAATGATATGAAGTTACACTCAACCCAACACCCCCGACCATGGGGACACACGAAGTCCCACCAAAAGCATCCGAGGACACGAAACAAAACAAAAGACAACCTGGCTAGCACAACGGCCAGACACACGGTCAAGGCACCACACCTTTGCCGAAAGCACCCAGGTAGACTGTAACATGGACATCCACCGAAACGGAGATAGCTCATCTCCACAGAGAGAGAGCAGCGACAAACAGAAAACCAACACAAGGCAGCTTGTGGAGGACCACCACCCAAAGCGCCAAGAGCCGTTCTGGGAACCATCACCAGAATGCAGCCCAAACAAATGGCCAATTGAAAGAACACAGTAGACAGCGGAAGTAACACAAACTGGTTCTGGGAGAACCTCCACCATAACCACAAAGGCGCCGTTCTGGGAAAACCCACCAGAATGTAATGGCCAACACAATAGTTGCATACCTCAACCCTGAGGTAGCACAACAACTGGCATAAACAAGCCCGGAGCAGTCCTGAGAGTGAACCTCACCAGGACAACAACCAACAGTTTTGGAAAACCACACCAGAACACAGGGCAACCAAGCAATGCACCCCAACCTCGAGGGCAACGCAACGGCAACCAACCAGACAACAGAGACCTCAACCAAGGAGGCAACAAAGCGGAAGACTTCAACGAGTAAAGAAGCTGTTCCAGAGGGAGAGGAACTCTCACTAGGAGAACAACAAACTTCTGGGAACACCACCAGAACATAGCAGCCAAGCGATGCACCTCAACCAGAGGGCAACACTGCAACAACCAGAAACAAGCATAACAAAGTTCTGGGGAAAACCTCACCTCCACCAGAACGAACAGAGAAGAACTCCGGGAGCACCTCACCAGAGTTCACAACCAGTCAACACCAGGCCGAGAACAACCACAAACAGGTGTCGCAATGCTCAACCAGTAGTGCAACATGGCACACAACGCATTTGCTTAGCTCGAGCAAAGATGCCGACTGAGCAGAGCACAGCGTCCAACGACGCATAGGCATGCAAGGCCAAACACAGCTAACAACACACATGGTAACAACAAGGGGACATCCAACAAGGACTCACCCCACAAGAAGGGGACATCCAACAAGGACACACCCCAACAAGAACGGGACATCCAACAAGGACACACCCCAACAACAAGGGGACAACCAACAAGGCAAGACACCTTCTATCGGTTCCGCAGACCACAACCCTGCACCGGTGAAGGCCACACCACACGCAGGCTCTCTCAGCCTTCGTGACCACCCACTCGCAGCATGAGCAAACCATCAACCACGCTCGAAGCACGTGCACCTAGCAACAGCAGCAACGCTCTCCTACAGCTCACACTCGGACCCTGCTGGAGAGCTAACCACCTGCAACAAAGACCAAATTCTCACTTAAGAGCAACTCTACATGGACGGGCCAGCAGCGCACGAGTACCTTTCTTTGGGACAACCATAGTTATTAACTCATTACAATCTCGATGGACCCCTGAGCTTTGAAACCACTGTAATGACCCGACCTCCCAGACCCCCGCTAGGGACCCCGAAGGTCGCGCTGCCACCCACGGATCCAAAGATATGGAAGGGTTAGAATTTAGTCCACTGAGATAAACAATGAATTCAAATAACTATAAAAAGAAAGTTTGTACATTAACAAGGAAATTATGTACAACATGTCCCAAATAAAAGTGCAGGTACAGAAAGAAAGGTGCAGTCCTTAAGGGGCATACCCCAAGGACTTGAAAAAAGGCCACTCTCAACTCACAATACAAGCGCTCATGCTCACAACTTACACTATTGGCATGCACGGCGCAACACCGCCACGACGACCATCTGGCAACGAACTCCTACGATAGCGAGTCACTACCTGTGAAGAGTAGGGGGTGAGCCCCACGAACAAGGCTAAGTAGGGATAACCAGTCCCTTACTAGCCAGAGTAGCAGGAACTCCAACAAAGTGGAAGCAAAACTACTCTACAAAGTAGTAAAGTGAGAAACACCTACTGCAGAGTACTACAAAGCAGCGGAAAATAGAGAAACGCCTCGACCATAACTCGGGTCAGGCCAAAGACGACTCTCGCAGAACCAGCGGAGTCAAACACATGCAAAAGCAACTAGAGAACGCCATGACCTGCAACCAGGGTCGGGCCAGAGCAACAAAATGCGGAAGCAAACCCTCGGCACAAACCCACCGACATAAAGAAGCTCATGGAACACCGGAACGACCATGTGAGACAGTGTCTCACTACACACAAGCACCCAACATCCCAGACCTCCACGAGGTTGGGGAGGAACAACCAGGTGTCACCACGAAAGACACCGAGCAACCACGTGAGAAGCACCGTCTCACCATAGGCACGGCCACCTCAGACCTCCACAAGGTTGAGGGTCCACAAGCATAACCAACCTGAACCTCGGACACTCCACGAGGTCAGGGAACTATAGATTCCGGTGCCCCCACACGACACTAAGAAACGGGTACCCAAATAGCAGTTGGGCACAAGGCACCCCGAGAGAACTCGCAGAGTGGAAACCACTAAACACGGACCACGAGGCCAACCAACCAATCCCACAGAAACTAGAAACGGCTAGGCTACAACCATCGTGCAGGCTAGGGCGATGAGAAACCCAAACTCAGAAACAACATGTGAGCAACGTCACAGCAAGACAACCAAGCCACTGCCACAGGCAGCTAAGAGAGGGGACCACAGTCCACCCCTCTAGCTCGCCAGCTGCTGACTCCTGTCTATGACCTCCCTAGGTAGAGTGAGGCTAGCGAGTCACAGCAAAGAACACAACCACAAACACCGCAGTCTGGCCGAACTGCGGCCCAACGTGACCTCCCTATGTGGCTCTGCAACCAACGTAGAACGAGGCAATGAGAAGGACTAGCTGGTCCACACGGAAGAGCGCCTCAACTACCTCGGAGATCCAGACCAGCTAAGAGAGCTCTACAATGACTCTACGACGCTGTCCCCACCATTTACCCCTTCTGCTCCAAGCCCGTGACTTGAGCATGCCCACCGCCCAGAGAACTCAAGGAGGTCTGGTAACAACCTGTCTCGCGGACAAACCCTCAAGTGCCGAGCACCGGCGAAAGAGAACTGGTGTGGCAACCACCACAGAAACAGCACATCTGACTTATAACTAAGGCAAGTACAACGGCACAGGCACGCACGGCACTCCTTCCGGAACAACCTCCAGAAGGGTCGTCAGCCAACGCCGGCAACACGGCACGGCCCGAGAAACCGGAACACCATTGACAGAACAAAACCACCGCTCTTCTAGTAATCGATTGACAGACAGACAATTGATTATTAGACAGACACGAGCCTCCTAGCACAGCCTCTAGGACACGACCACGAAGGTGTCACCTTCGGTCAGTGAACGTCGGGAGACAACCTGCCGCGTTCCCACCAGAAGGTCTAAAGGCAACTCTGCCCTGGGGCACACGCCGACATGCCAACCGTGGCCACGGAAACACCCGAGGCAGAGTAGGCCTTATCGCGCCCTCCTAGCCCGTCGCGATCCCATTGCGACGGGTAGGGCAACTGGGACAAGTAGGTCGCACCAAGGAAATGCGCTACGATAATACTCTGGTCACGATAGGAACATAGGCTCGGACAACCTTGTCGCGACAAGGCAGCCTGTCATGACAACAACCTTGTCGCGATGGGAAACGGGTCACGACACGACTCTTATCGCGACGGCCAACCGCGCTGCGATAAGGTCACGTCTGACCTGGGCGACACCTCCTCTGATGTCGCAACGTGCTCGGCGGTGCGACATCAGCTGGAAGGTAGACCGCCGGGATTCTACGTCCGAGGTCCCCCACACAACAACAAACACACAAACATGGGGGGGGATCATGGTGAAAGTAGTAAAAGCATGCATTCCACAATTTGGACCCCCAAACCACAATAACAAGTAAGGGTACAAGAATCCCTACACATTTGAAGAACCGGAACCCCCAAAGGGGCCTTCACAAAGCCCGGCTGCCACCTCCTTGCTCTTCGCCGCTGCTCCAAGCTCCGCACGAGCCGCCGCCGGCACCTCCGAGCTCAACTGCCGGAGGAGGAGACCTCTCCTCCTCCAAGAGGAGAAGGAAAAAGGGGAGGAAATGCCAAAAGGAGGGAAGGGAGAGTCGGCCAGAGCTTTTAGCCTGCGGCTCTCAAAATGCGACGGGGTGGGGCGTCGCATTACCAACCGTAACACGATGGCCACCCCCACCGCGACCAGAATGCGCCCTACCTGCGCGCCGTGACAGCTTGACAGGTCCCCCTTGTACACCTGCCACTCCTAACAGGTGGCAGACACCTGTCAGAAGACCAAAAAGTGAAACCCTTGTCATGACCTGTTGACCGGGCGCGACAAGAACACGACGCGACCACCGGTCGCGACCAGCAGCACCGTCGCAACACTAACGCGTCGCTAACGCCAGACGCGTTGGTGGCCAGCCATCCCACAAGCAGTCAGAATGCTACAAAGCCCGAGATGTTACTGTGGACGTCTAGTTCCGCGCCGTCCCCGACCGACCTCTGGATCTCCCGGACGCTCGCGGACGCCGCCGAACTCTCATTGGTGATGATGGGGTTGCCGGCTGACCTCGTTGACCCTCCGGTTGAGTGAGTTGACTAGAGGGAGAACAAAGAAAATGAGCTGAACGAAGGGGAGTACGTGATCGCCAGGGCCTTACCTGTGCCCAAGGAGTATTAGAATCGCGCCGGTATGGTCGCCATGCGCAGCGGATGGAGACGAGGGCTTCAACTTCTCCTCCTTCAGCTGGCTAAAGGAGAAGAGCTCCGCGGTCTCCTGCATGTTGTTCCTGCCACAAAAAAGACACTCTATAAGACTAATGACAGAGTAGTAAATGCCCAAAACGCGAAGAGACAGCCCAAAAGGTGACTCCCGTACCCGTTGCGGACTTGAGAAGAGGGGTGGCCAAATGCTATGACAACCCTTCTTCCCTCCGTTTTTTGTTGGAAAACCCCTTTCTAGGTGTGTAGCGAGAGGACCTATGTGCCTAGAGTGAGTGGGAGAGTGTGTGTGATATGCAAAAGAACTAAAGAGTAAAAGGGAAAGAGAGAGGGATGGAGGGGTAGATCCTCGTTGTTGATGTTGTAGCTCTTGCAAGGGCTCCTCCAGCTTGGGAAGAAGCCTCCTGGATGTCCCAACTCGTGAGAGGAAGAAGAAGCAAGAGTTGGTGGAAGAGTGGGTGCATTTCTCTCTCTTCTCTCAAAGCTTCAGCATGTGGACGTCCAGCCTCCCTCCCTGGCTTAGAGGGCTCAAGGGGGAGTTATATAGGCAGTGGGCTCGAGCTCAGCTACCTTGGATGCTCAAGTGTGAAGAAACACACTTGCATACTTGGCAATCCTTGTAAATGCTCCAAACAATGGGGAGAGGCCATGTAGGAGTTTTACTGGGTCAAGGGGGTGCCAAGGTGGCCCATATGCCCATTGGGAACGGCCCCATGCGGTGCATGGGTGAGAGAAAGGCGCAAGTGGGCTATATTCTCGGGGTAGTTGCGCAGACCAGGTAAACCATTTTAACGTCAAGCGATCATGCCGCCAACCTTATGCAGACGTCCAGGGATGTGGACGCCAAGATGGGTCAACATCAATGAGGCTTGCCGTCAACAAGTAGTCGGCGGCTATCGATGCTGCCGTCTACATGGCATCTCAGGCAAGTCAACAAACGGTCAAACGAGGCTTAGTAGGCCAAAAGAGCCATGCGGGAGATGGGCCAAATCTCGCGTCTACAAATGCCCCTCCGAGACATTTGGTCTTGAAAGGGAGCAGAGCGGACTGAAAGGTTGGTGTCTCATTAAACAAAGGACGCGGAGATTTAATGAAGGACCATTTCCGAGGATAGGAATTCTAGCAAGCCAAACGAACGAGTCAGGCTAGAAACAGATGACGTATCGTCTGAGAGACAAACAGGGGTAAGAAAAAGAGTGATCTACCAGTGTAACTACAACTGCAACCCAATGGTAGGGTCCCTGGCGTGGCCGTGTCGGACTTTGACTAGTTTCCGGCGTGTCTAAGTCAAAGGAGTTGTAATATGATGGTTGAATCAAGAGGGTCTCATAACTGGAGCCGTGGGCTCGCTGGCCTAATCAGGACGTCGATCCCGAATTTAGGAGGTCATGGAGACAATGAGTTGGTTGATCTCAAAGAATTATCAAAAGATTCTAACTGGAATCACATATTTGGAAAGCCTGAAGTCCAGAATTAAGCTCACGACTGGCGAAGGTTCAAATGACCTCAACAAGGCTAGAATGATTATTTGTGATATGCACAGTGGGACAAGGGGAGAAGGGGGGCAACAAGGACCCTGATGTTAACTTAGATAGTCATGAAGGGCGGACCTGGTAGGCTACCTAAGCTGGGGGAGCCATAGAGCAATCGTATGATCGAGGAAAATCACCATTTTTTATTGTTTTTTTTTTTTGAAGAGAATGTTAGCGGCGAAGATGCATGCTGGTGTGGGCTGCCTATCTAAAAATGCAAGTTTGCACCAGAGGAAAATTCTAAAGGCCATACGAATAATTGAGAGATCGCAAACCCCTCATAGTTTTTTTTGTTAAAGGGGAACTCAGGGTTCACGATCGCCAAATTATTCGCCTCTGGTGGGGTCCTATGTTAGACATACCTGTAACACTCAAGGTCGCATGAGTGTTCCGAACTTGAAGCGCAGCTTGTACTTAGAGATCTGCAAAACAACTGAAGTACAAGATAAAGGATAATGGCCAAATGAAACATAAGACATTGAAATTTCCAGGAGGTAAACATCCACATCGATGACCTTGGTGCCCCTCATGGCGAGGTGGGAGGTGGCCCCGGACCCCAAGGTCACTGACAGGAGGGTAGGGGATGTGCGCGCCGCACTCGACCATTACCCACATGAGCAAGTATGAAACTCTCAACTAACTCTTGCACTCTTTCAATTATTGCTTTGATTAATGTGACTGACCAGTGTTCTTTTCTTTTATCAGGTGGTTTGGACCCCCTATGTGGGGGAGGCGGACACCTCGCACCCGGCGGTGGCAGCGGGCCGACCCCTGTTCGACAGGCACCTGCTCCTCCTTTGCTTGGGGACATGCGAGGTCCTGTACTTGGAGCTCGTAGTGTGGACCCTTGTTGGCACCAGCTAGCCATGAGGTACCGTCCCTAGGCAAGGAGGGGCACTCCCGCCCCCGTTCTTTGCCGAGGACCGCGACTGGAGCCGGAGCACGAGAGCACGGTCGCCTATTGCGGGCCGGAGGCGACTAGGTGGTGCGGCAGATGGACCTCCTCGATAGCTCGGCATACATGGAGGACTACCGGCACGGTACGCCGGACGACTCCGGCTTGACCGCGAGTGGTAAGTAAACTTCTATCTCTAAGCCTTGTCATTTCAATTTGAATTGATCCTAACCTTGATGTATGAATGACAGCTGCCGGAGTCACAGCAATCCGCCTCTTGGAGCGGCGGATAGCGGAGCAAGAGGTGGAGCTCGAGAGGCTCCGAGCACAGAGGTCAGACACTGGTAAGTGACATTTCTCAGAACTTGATTTGATTTGGAATTGAATTGATGATATACCAAGACGTGTGAATGCAGAGGGGAGAGCAGGCGAGAGTGTGGGCGAGCCGCGATGCGGGGGCGAGCTCGTCTGCCCAGCCAGCCGGAGGGGACCTGGCGGTCTGCTGCAAGGGGCCCTAGATCGGGCCAATGAGCGGATCCAGGAGCTCGAGGCTGAGGTAAGACATTGAACCTAGCCTTCTCACTCACTATTTAATTTGATTTGATTGACGTTTATGCTCTTTTGTGTGCAGCGATAGGCAAGAGGAGTAGCGACCCTCCAGGCACAGGTGGAGGCCCTGCGGCTAGATCTATCAAGGATGGAGGGGTGCATGAACGTGTTTCGGGACAACGCGAGGGATGCGGAGGCAGAGAAGATACGGGCCATCGAGGCTCGGGTGCAGGCTGTCGCGGATTTGGAGTTCTTGAAGAACCGGGTGCTGAAGAAGCGCTGGGAGCAGTAGCGACAGACTCAGCAGGAGGCGCCGGGAGGATGGGGTCCGTGTTCGGGTCTCTTGATGACATCGTGTCATTGGGAGACCCGTCGTCAGATGAGGACAGGAGCACCCAGGGGCCTCCATTGCGACGAGTTCTCCCATCCCAGACAGGCGTCGGCGGGAGGAGGAGGAGGTCAGCAGCTCGCGTAGGCTGAGGCCTAGCGAGGGTGATAGAAGAGAGGAGTGAGCTTTTGTACCACTAGGGGTATGCCCCTGTTATGATATGAAAAGGACTTGATCATGGTTAGTGGAATTTGTGGACTTTTGTCATTTGTGCACTTGAATGGTTTGCTTGTGTTCTTTGGTTCCTGCATCCTGTATCTACAACACTTAGAAGAAAAGGATTAGTGTAGATCTGTCTTTAGCCCCTTGCCTAAAAGATGTACATTTTTTGAGATCTGGTCAAGGGGCTAATATCTAATTAAAGATATAAACACAAATGAATGACAAAAGGGAATATGCACATACTTTTTTTTTTTTTTGATTAGGATAAGAAAATAAGGAGAATGTTAGTATATATACATGTTACTACTACTTTTTTTGGGATTTTTTTGAATTTTCTATTTTTTTTTTTGCCTTTTTGAAAAATGAGAGTAAAATATGAGTAAAATATGTACATGGTGAAATATATATACTTCAAGAGACTCTTTTTGTCCTTTTTGCAATTTTGTACTTTTTTTTTGACTGACTCTAAGACACATATTCATCACTTGTCGTGGCATAGAGTCTACTTGATCTACTTGACCGCAGAGGTCATGAATAAGGAGCGTGCATGAATTCTTTGATGTTGAAAATTGCCCCTAGCCTTCTTGATATTTTCCACTACAGAGGATCTTATACAATCAAATTGCCCCTAGAGGGAGAAATGGGAAGAAATGTATAGGAAGTCATGTAGGGCTTTGGTTCAAACTACTTTTTGTTTCTGAACCGACATCTCATATTAAACAGACTTGGTCAACCATTGTTTTCAGAGGGATTTTTCATTTTATTTTATTTCTGATTTCTGGGGTGGAGGCACGTACTTTTCGCTACCTCCTTGAGTTAGTCAGCCATTTTCTGGGTATGTACTTTTTGCTACCCTTTTTTGACCTTTTGGCTTTTCTTTTCTCCCCTTCGAGGCTTGATTTGACATTTTCCCCCTTGCTTTTATTAGTTGCCCCTGTTTATATGGTGACCTTGTCCTTTAGATGAGAGTGGGTGGTCCCCTACTCATAGTTTGTTCCGTTTCCAGACACGACCGAGTGGGAAAAGAATAGGGGAAACACATTGACCAGATGAGACCCACCCGAGTGTACTTGTGATTTTCCAGCTAGAGGGTAATATCTTGACATCATGTGGTGTGTGAATAAACCCTTCCTTACTAATGACCAATTGGAAAAGTAGGGATTTAGACCCACACCTTAACAAGTGATGAATGACCGACTTAACAGACTGACTGACTGACTAAGGGTAGAATTTTTTGAGGTAGACTGCGTTCCATGGATATGACAACTCTACTCCTTCGGCATTTACCAACCTATAAGCATTCCCTGAATATACTCTTTGACAACGAACGGACCTTCCCAATTTTCTTGCAATTTGCTCCTAGGACCTGGTGCCTTTATGATTTGCGCTTTAGGACCATCTCACCCACTTGAATTTTCTCTCGAGGACTCTTTTGGCATAAAAACGTGCAATTCTTTGACGATAAACTTGAGCATGGTCAGCCGCTATCATCCGCCTTTCATCCAAGAGTTCAAGTTGTGCAAGTAAAGCCTCCCGACGTTGACCGGGGTCAAGTTCGGAATCCAATTGAACTCTAAGTGAAGGGAGGAAGATCTCATATGGGAGTATCGTATATGATCCGTACGTCAAGGCATAGGGAGTTTGCCCCATGGGAGTTCGGACCGAGGTGCGATAAGCCCAAAGAGCTTCAACCAAGCGATCTGGCTAGTTAGCATTGTTGTGAGATTTGCATGTTTTCTTTATGATTTAATGAGAGTCTTATTAGTAGCTTCCGCTTGTCCGTTACCTTGTGATAATATGGGGATGAATGATGCAAATTAATGCCATATTTACCACACATGTCGCGGAGCTCCTGCGAGGTGAACTGTGGTCCGTTGTCAGTGACGATATCCTGAGGCACGCCGAACCTTGCAAGAATGTTGCGCTTGATGAATTTGACGACCGTTGAAGCTTTGACCTTTATGAATGCTTCTGTTTCAGCCCATTTTGTGAAGTACTCTGTGGCGGTCAGAATGAAATACTTCGTATGGATTTCTCCGGTTCTGTCTGTGAGTGGACAACCACGTCGAATGCCCACATGGCGAAAGGCCATGGAGCGATAAGGGGATGAAGAGAGGAAGAAGGAGCATGGATCTTGTCACTGTGCATTTGACATTTAGCACAGTGGCGGACAAAGTGAGAGCAATCCTCTTCCATGGTAGGCAATAATAGTGTCTTAGCAACTTTTGGGCGATTGCTCTACCATTGACGTGGCCACCACATTCGCTAGAGTGAGCAGCTTCAACAATGCTTTGGATTGATTTCATCTAGGCAACGGAGATAGACCCCGCTGAGAGATCTTTTGTAGAGAACGCCACCTATGATCTTGTAACGCTCCGAGACGCGGCGAATGGCCCGTCTATCGACAGAAGTGGCATAATCAGGAAGGATCCATCTTTGGAAAGTTTTCGATGTCCAAAAACCAGGGATGGCCATCTTCGAGGTCAATTTCTGGCTCTTTTGAGAGCGCATGGACCCAAAGGGATGGAGAAGGATGTGCGAGCTGAGAAAACCACGGATCGACATGGGAGGGGACTCTTAACCTCTGGACAGAGATGGTTTCAGAAGATTTTCCCAAAGGAATGGGAATGGAAGACACGAGGGAAGCGAGGAATCTGCTAGGTATTTTGGGCCCTAGAGTGTGAACTAAGGTGAGCTTCCTAAAGTGCCGGACTACTTTTCCTACCAACTCTTGGTATGGTTTCAACTTGGGGTCCCGGGTTTGGTACATGCTGAGGGATTGCCGAAGTATTAACTGCGAATCACCAATTATCCTTAGCTCCTTAACTCCAAGCAACAACGCCATTTTCAACCCAACTAAGAGAGCCTCATACTCAGCCACATTGTTCGTGGCTCGGAAGGTTAATTGGTAGGCATGCGGAATGACTACCCCTTCCGGTGAAGAGGAGGATTGCCCCTATTCCACACCCTTTGGATTGAGGGCCCCATCGAAGTAAAGCACCCACGAAGGTTCATCATCAATAATGGCTCCTAACTCTTCATCTGGAAAGCTTTCATCGACGGAGAGCAGAGAAGGTAAGGGGTGGTGGGCTAAACGCTCAGCTATGTATGCCCCTTGATTGACTTCTGGTTGACGTAGGTGATATCAAATTGATTGAGGAAGCTTTGCCACCTCATCAACCGATCAGTCGGACAGGCTTCTCAAGCAAGTACCGAACTGGGTCCATACGCGCCAGAAGTTTCACCTCATGAGCTAGGAAATAATGCTTCAACTTCTGGGCAACCCAGACGATGGCCACACACGTTCTTTCCATGGCGGTGTACTTCTTTTCAGCTCATTGAACAACTTGGACAGGTAGTACACCGCTCTTTCGTTCTTCTCGTCGTCGTATTGGGCCAAGACTGCTCCAGTTGAGTCTTCTGTGGTGGACACATAGAGCAGTAAAGGCCGACCTAGGACTGGAGGAGCGAGAACAGGGGGATTGAACAAATAACTCTTCAATTCATCAAAGGCCTTTTGACACTTATCGTTCCAATCAAACTTTGCCTCCCCTTTTAGCATCTCATAGAAGGGCTTACAACGGATTGAGTGCTGGGAGATGAACCTCCTAATGAACTGAAGTCTACCGATCAGCCTTCTGACTTCTCTGATATTCCTAGGAGGAGGCATATCAATTATTGCTATGGCCTTGTTGGGATATATCTTAATTCCCCGCGTGCTAACAATGAACCCTAGCAACTTACCCGAAGAAACTCCGAAAACACATTTCTTAGGGTTCATCTTTAGCTTATTTCTCTAGACCGTTGGAGAACCGCCTAGAGGACTTTAGCATGGCCATGTCGAGTCTTTCATTTAACCAAGACATCGTCCACATAGACCTCCATGTGCACATGCATCATGTCATGAAAAATTGACATCATAGCCCTTTGATAAGTTGCTCCCGCATTCTTCAATCCGAAGGGCATGACGACATAACAGTAAATCCCCCAGGGTTTGTGAAAGAGGTTTTCTCCTGGTCTTCCTCTGCCAGACGGATCTGGTTGTACCCCGAGAAACCATCGATGAAAGATAACAACTCAAACCGGCAGTGTTGTCCACTAGGACATCTATGTGTGGGAGAGGAAAATCGTCCTTTGGGCAAGCACGATTAAGGTCTCGGAAATCTATACAGATTCTAACCTTACCGCCTTCTTCATCACACAGACGATGTTAGCTACCCAATGTGGATATAGCACAACCCTAATGAATTTGGCTCTATGCAGCTTGTCAATCTCCTCTTTGATCTTGAGTGTAAGCTTGGATTTAGCCTCCTTAGCTTTTGTTTGACGGCCGTTGCGTTGGCTTTTAGAACCAACAGGTGTTCGACCAAAGAGGTGTCGAGTCCCGGCATGTCCTCTTAGGACCAGGCAAAGCCGTCGGAGAATTCTTTGAGGATAGCTACAAGGGCTTGCTCTTCTTCTTCACTCAAGTTGGCACTATTTAACACTGTCTTTGGGGATTCTTCAGTGCCAAGATTGACTTCTTTGGTAGGTTCATCTGCAGCCGTGGTGGGCTCATCGAACCTCTTTGTGCCATCCACATAGGAGCTCACTAGGTCCTCTTCTTCCACCCAAGATCTCCTAGCCCATCTTTCTCATTGAAATCTAGCAAGTAAACTCCTAATCGTCATCTACAGAATCACCTTCTTCGAAATCCGCTTCTACGAGGGTAGGCTCCTCAAGAAACTCAGGAACTTGACTTAACTTGGTACACCTCTCAGCCAATGCCATGACATATCGGCAGGACTTGCCTACCCTTCTCTTTGTGAATGCATGGCTGAGAGGGACTAGACTCTCCTAATCCTGACTCTCGACTGGACCCTAAACCTGACTCTAAGCCTGAATCTAAACTAGGATCTAGACTGCTATGCACAGGACTATGTACAAAAGTATGTACAGAGGAAGCACTCCGAGAGGGGTGAGGATCTAGACGGGAAAGCGTCGGCCCTTGGCCGAGCGGAAGAGATTCCAAAGAGGAAGGGTGCTCGATGGAGATCTCGGATTTCCAATTTTGATAATTGGCATTTTTTTTGGGGAGTGAAGGCCCAAAATCATGAGTTGCTGGCTCAGGGCAGCCTCGACTGGCCAAGTGGGAGATGGAGAAAGGATTGGAGGAGTAGGGGAGGAAGAAGTGGATGGAAGATCTGAATCGTGTGGAGGGCACACGGAAGTAAGGGGAGATGAGGGCAGAGATGGAGGGGTGAAGAGAGGCGATCGGACCCAAAGAGTGAGAGGAGGCCAAAGTCATCACAGACTCCCTCCATTTTTGTCAGCTCTTCTTCTTCTTCTTCATCGCTTTCGGAGCAAGACAGTTCTTCTATTAACGGCTCCCTGGTTCCCAGCTGGGTGGGTCCTTGGACAAAGTGCTCTTTCAGAGTCCAGGTAAGAGGTTGATAAGGTTTGAATGGATTTGAACGAACTGGGTCTGGGTGGAAACCTAGACCAGCTTTGGCTAACAACCTCCTAATCGCCTAAACACTATGGATTTGTCCTTGCTCATTACTGCCTAGTCCGCGGCCATGAACATAACTGATATTTGCCATTACCTCCCAACCTTTCCCCTGAGGTATGGGATCTGCTCAAGCTTTTCATCAGATTGGGGGGATTGGCTCAAATCACAAGGCGAGGGGAAGTCAAAGAGAGACATGACTGGTTTCTTCCCCTTGTCTGGAATGAAGAGGTGTGGCATCTTCTTTGAGGTGATTGCATTGAGGGTTTCCAAAGTAGGAATGCTCTTGATTTTGATAACCCGCCCGTTGAAAGGAATTTGAAGCATTGGTGGGTGGTGGAAGGGACTCCTAGAGTCTGCTCTAGCCAAGGGCGATCGAGGATGGCCTTGTAGGCCTGGTCGACGTCAAGAACTAAGAACTCGGTGGACATGGTGCCTGGTCCGATTTCTAGCTTAGGAGCAATCTTGCCTTTGGCAACCCTTTTGGAGTTATCATAGGAGGCGATGGTGGAGCAGTTCTTCTCCAGATTCTCCTCCCTCAAACCCAATTGCTTGAGGGTCTTCATCGGACACACATTGATAGATGCCCCGGTGTCAATGAGGGTGGAGTCCATCGAAACCCCATTAAGGCTGACGGTAAGATAGAGAGGAAGTGAACGACAATCGGGGGTGGCAAGATCTTTGTTTGAGAAGGAGATTGAAGGTCCTTGGGTGAGGGAGAGGATAGCATTGGTGACCCCACTGGGAGGGAGGTCATCATTAACCATGTTCTTCTGGAGGAATTGGAGGAGGGTGGACTGATGAGATGGCGACCTCCGAATCAATTCTAAAATGGACACTCTTGCGGGTGTCTTATCCAGATGTTGCATAATATCATATTCGGTGCCGTCTGGGGGTGATGGTCCACTATCCTCTTCATCTTGGGATGGCCGCGGAGGTGGAGGAACAATTCGATTTCTGAGCGTGACATGACGGCCTCCTGAGACTTAGGGAGGATGAGCTGGAGGGGTCTGGTAGATGACTCACAGGTAGGGGAAGTGAGGATAGTAGGATAGGCATCTTGAGGAGGTCGGATAAGCATTAAAGGTCTCTCCTCTAGAATGGCATCCACTGACACAGAGGGCTCCCGAGACTCTGCAGTGGACATGGGTACCATTCCTCGAAGCCTTCTACCCCGCACTGTTGCTCTCTCCTCACAACCCGAGGTCCTAAGTGTATTATGCTATGCACATTCTCTTGGGTTTTAGAGGAGGAGGGATTGTTGCCTTGGTGGTTGGGGAGAGGGTTACTGAAAATGCCGAGGTCCTTCTTGGTGTACCTAGACTTGGCTATGGCGACCTTGACATCTTCCCAGTTGATTCTACCTTGGTCATTCATGTCATAGACCCAGTCACGGAAGGTAAAGCAATTGTTGATGAAATGCCATGGGCCCTATGGTATGGACAGTATTTGGAGGTATCCACCCTTGGATTGGTGTTCTCCCTTTGTGGGGGAGTTGGATTGCATCACAGGACATGAGGGCGAAGAATAATGTCCTCAAGGGTCTCAGGGAGAGGAGGGTAATGCGACCTTTTTGGGCCAGGTCGGGTGTAGCCAGTAGGAGGGGGACTGCAGAGTAAGGCTTGGAGGGGTGAGATGGGAACTGATAAGGGTTGGAAGGAGTGAATGGAAGATTGGAGGGTTTGTTCGGAGGCCTCAACGTTGGTTGCAAGCGTTGACGGACTCATTGATGGTCACCCCCTCGGTGGTAGGTGCTGCGGGAGCCTTACGTCCCTTGGGCTTCCCTTCGAAGAATATGGCAGAGAGGAGTCTTTAATTTGGCTCTGAACCACCCTGGCTCGATTGTAGAGATGTGTGAATGAGGGGAACTCACTTAACATCAAGATAGAGCAGAGAGCGGGGGTGGTGTTGGTAACCAACATAGTGATGGCTTGGGACTCCGGATGGGTATATCGCCTTTTGAAGCCATAGATATCCATCGGTTAGCAAAAGTAACAAAGTCTTTGTCCGACTTCATCTATTCCGCCACCAAGTCGGGGAGTGTAGGGACTTAAGTGGCCATGTATGAGAAATGTGAGATGAATCGCTCGGAGACAATGTCAAAATTAACGAGATCAGATGCGAGTAAGGAGGTGAACCACCTCAAAGCTTCCCCTTCTAACGACTGTTGGAAGAGGTGAACTAAGAGGACCCGATCGTATAGCCACCGATGGGAATCCATGGTAAAGCCAGCAAGGTGAATTGAGGGTCAGAGGTCCCATCATACTTGCGGTATTTTGGAGCCTTGAACCCGGAGGAATGTAAGTTTTAGGGAGCTTGCAGTAGCTGTGGAGGGAATGAGGCTTGGAGAGGGACAGAGACTCAACCAAGAGTCTTTTAACAAGACCTTCCACTTCAGACCAAGGGATGAATTCAGATTGAGCGAGAGGAGTAGCTTGAACATGGGACGGGTGGATGGATGGAGGAGTTGGGGTAGAAATAAGTAATGAGTGGGAGGAATAGGAGCGGAGATAGGGGTAGGGAGACAGGACTCCGGGAAGGGGTGAGAGGCCTAGGTGCGGGCCTAGATGAAGAAGCATGGAAAGGAAAAGGGGTTGGAAGGGAAGGGGGGTTGCTGCCCTGATGGTATGCTTAGAAAGCATAGAAATGATGTCCTCGGGCGAATAACAGGAGAGGAGTTTGGAGAATTCGGGGTCTTCTTGGTATTTTGAGCATAGGTGGGGTTGGCCCTCAAACTCACACTATCCTCATTGTCAGCTTGAGAAGAATATTGAGCTTACTCTTCAGGCTGAATATCAGTGTTAATCATACCGACAATTTCGTCATTGATGTTATCATCATATTCAAATGCCGGTTTATTGGACATGTTGACAAGGTCCAACTAAGAGTCCATTAGCAAACAACACCTACTGATTTTAAAGTGGTTAAGTTGAAGTGATTACACTGTTTTAAGTGACAAATTTAGATTTCTACCAAACAATGTTATCAAAACAACATCCCCAAACTAGTTAAAGATCAAAGTTGTGTGTTAACTTGACTTGATTAAAAGGCCGTCCACTGAAATATGACTCAAACCGGGGTAAATAGGCAAGCTAAGAGGGAGGGTAAAAGGTCCTCCTGCCCTGTACCGTGAGGGAATCCACGGAATGTAGGGACTTACAGAGTTTTCTTCGGAATCAACCCGATTTACCCGAGAGGGATCCCCGAGTAAAAGGTTGTAATCCGAAGAAGTGATCCTAGAATGTGAGGGGAGGCTAGAAGAGGTGAGAAAGATGACCCCCCAGTGACTGAGGACTGTTAGTGACAGACAGTAAGCTAACAGAAAGGAAAATCAAAGTAAAACAATCAAAAAATAGTGAAAAAGCATGCTTCTGTGAAAATAACGTCAAGACGATGGACGCACAGTTCATCAGAAACAGTAGATGGCAATATCGACTGACGCTAACAAAAGGTAGACGACAACAGAAGTGGACGCTAACAGGAAGTAAACGGCAGGAACAGTGGATGTTTACCTGGGTAAACGGCAAGCTATCTTGCCGTCTACCTGGCCCACTGAGACCACAGTGGTAGAAGCTGTCCCACCGTGATCGCCAAAAAGAGCTGTGGACGTCTAGTTTCCGCGCCGTCCCCGGCCGACCTCTGGATCTCCCGGACGCTCGCGGACGCCGCCGAACTCTCGTTGGCGATGATGGGGTTGCCGATTGACCTCGTTGACCCTCCGGTGACTGAGTTGACTAGAGGGAGAACAAAGAAAACTAGCTGAATGAAGGGGAGTACGTGATCGCTAGGGCCTTACCTGTGCCCAAGGAGTATTAGAATAGCGCCAGTATGGTCGCCTCGCGCAGCGGATGGAGACGAGGGCTTCAACTTCTCCTCCTTCAGCCGGCCAAAGGAGAAGAGTTCCGCGGTCTCCTACGTGTTGTTCCTGCAACAAAAAAGACACTCTATAAGACTAATGACAGAGTAGTAAATGCCCACAACGTGAAGAGACAGCCCAAAAGGTGAGTCTCGTACCCGTTGCGGACTTGAGAAGAGGGTGGCCAAATGCTATGACCACCCTTCTTCCCTCCGTTTTTGGTTGGGAAACCCCTTTCTAGGTGTGTAGGGAGAGGACCTACATGCCTAGAGTGAGTGGGAGAGTGTGTGTGATATGCAAAAGAACTAAAGAGTAAAGGGAAAGAGAGAGGGATGGAGGTGTAGATCCTCGTTGTTGATGTTGTAGCTCCTTGAAAGGGCTCCTCCAGCTCGAGAAGAAGCCTCCTGGACGTCCCAACTTGTGAGAGGAAGAAGAAGCAAGAGTTGGTGGAAGAATGGGTGCAGTTTCTCTCTCTTCTCTCAAAGCTTCAGCATGTGGACGTCCAGCCTCCCTCCTTGGCTTAGAGGGCTCAAGGGGGAGTTATATAGACAGTGGGCTCGAGCTCAGCTGTCTTGGATGCTCAAGTGTGAAGAAACACACTTGCACACTTGGCAATCCTTGTATAAATGCTCCAACCAATGGGGAGAGGCCATGTAGGATTTTTAATGGGTCAAGGTGGTGCCAAGGTGGCCCATATGCCGTTGGAACGGCCCCATTCGGTGCATGGGTGAGAGAAAGGCGCAAGTGGGCTATATTCTCAGGGTAGTTGCGCAGACTAGGTAAACCATTTTAACGTCAAGCGATCATGCCGCCAACCTCATGCAGACGTCCAGGGATGTGGACGCCAAGATGGGTCAACGTCAATGAGGCTTGCCATCAACAAGTAGTCGGCGGCTATCGATGCTGCCGTCTACATGGCATCCGAGGCAAGTCAACAAACGGTCAAACGAGGCTTAATGGGCCAAAAGAGCCTTGCGAGAGATGGGCCAAATCTCGCGTCTACAGTTACAACTAGTGGTAGCATTTTCCGTAGCTAGTGTCTCTTGTCTAAGTAGGGTTCGCTCTGTCTATGTTGCCAGCCATGTGGTGGTCACGACGTGCACTTCTACGTAGTTTTTCGACCGAAGTGTCCTCCTGTACCATTGCTAGTTAGTAGTAGCTTTCATTCCACACTTTCCCTTGTACAGTAGAAGACATATTTGCTGCTATTTAAATTGTGTATATTCTTCTACCTGTTAGATCTAGTAGGAGATTGGTAGTCCCTACTGAGCTTCTGTTGTGAAGCCCATCCCTTCCTTTTCCAAGTGAGACTTCCTAGAAGCAACACGACACGCGTCGGGCGGAGGAGGCGGGGCGGTAGTCGTCGTCCCCGCAGCTAGCAGTGTTTTCCCCCTTCAGTTGTACGTCACCCTCGAGGTATGCCCCTAAGGGCTCTGTCCTTCCCCTTTTTACTTGTACTAGTGTGCTTGTGTTGGGACTGTACCTAGAGCGATACCTGCGGTCTCACTCTTCTTTCTACTTCTACGTGTGTGCTCCTAGTTAGTAGTTGACATTTATTTCCATTACATATTCTGTTAGACTTGTGTTATAGCCCTTCCTGGTCCCCGGATCTGTGGGCGACGACCGCGAAAATCGGGTCCTGGCTTGGGTCGAGGGTTGAGTTCTCGGGGTCGTTACAGTTGGTATTAGAGCGAGAGTCTAATAGGACTTGTAGTGGATTTAAACTGCAACAAGAAGTCCCAGCAATAGTACAAGTACACTACTAGCCGCTCGAGTTGGTATTGTTAATCTTGTTGGTTGTGTGTTGTGCAAGATATGGCATTGCGTAGGCGTAGGCAGGTTAGAGAGCTGATAGAGCAGCAGGGTGAGTCAGATATGCCAACACTGAGTCAGGTTCAGGAGGATGTGTCAGTGGAGGTGTCACGCCCTCCAATTTAGCAGCAGAATAAATCGTAGGGAAACGTGAGCGTATGGTAGCGTAAATTGCGCATACAGACGCAAACATCAGAGCATCTAATGAACAATAATTGAAATAACTCTTGATTTCATTATAAAATCACTAAGACTATTACAACCACTAATTCGGAGCCATGCACAAGGCTCATTGACATCACTACATTAAAAGAAATTTAAAGCAATAACTACTAGACTCCATGGTACTGGGGTAGCTTCATCAACTAACTCTAGGTTGCTCATCGCTCTGGTCCTATCCCATTGATGTGTGTAATGTCATTGTCCGACTTACCGAGACACAATAACAAATAATGAAGGGGTCAACGATAATGCCAGTAGGACTTAAATCTCGTAAATCAAGTAGGCTTTAAATAATTAGTGCTTTTAAAAAGGGCAGAGTAACTAAAGATAGAGCGAGTCATGTAAAATTGAGAAAGTAATGGCACAGTAACATGGTTCGGATAGCAGATGAATCAAGTATAGCACATATTAAGTCAAGTCACGATAGAAACGATAATAACAATAGCGAGTATTAACAATGTCAAGCAATAGCAGGCCATGTATAGAAGGAGAGGATAGTAGTGATCATGTAAAGAGTAATTGCACTTTGGTTATCCTTAGATAGCCGAGAGAGAATATAACACTTTTGTTGTCAATGGATAACGAGAGAACATAGCACTTTGTTTTGTTTGTTAAATGGCACTTTGTTGTCAAGACATGAGAGAAATAGCACAATGAATATGATTAATCACGATAGAAAATGATAACTCAAGATAGCCAAGTAACCAGTAGAGGCAGGATGATAAGACAGTAGTCGCTCATATCAGGACAGTAACAGTTAGTAACATAACAGTCACTAGTGGCCAGAGTAATATTGCAGTACGTCTGAACTAACAGACTAACAGTAACAGTATAACCGTCAGATGTCTAGCTATGTAGCGACCCTCATTATACCGGTACGGTTATACCAACCCACGTCGGTATAGCGAGCGTTGCCACAGTGGGACATTTACCCAACAATACATTCAGCTGAGATACACGTGAATATAAGAACAGAGTAGCGGAAGTAAAAAAAACTAAGTCTTCATTCATTCATCATCCACATTAGCGTACATGAAATTGCAATAACATTAAAGAACTTAAAAAAGCACATAATTTAAATTGCTGAAAAATTAATATATAGATGTCCACCATTAAACATTCTTTCCATGATAACGCTAATACAACATTCAATAATTTTACTATGAAACACAAAGTCACAAAGTGCTCCAAAGACTAATCTCCGCCCTCGGAGTCCGTCTCCACCGTCTCCTCCAACGGTGCCACGTCACCAACTACACCTGTATCCGAAGCAAGTAGTGAGTCTAAAGACTCAGCAAGTAAACCACTCATACCATACACGTACTGTCATAGTAGGCTCTACACACACCATTGCAAAAACTCAAATTTATCATGCTTAACGTTTGAATGAATAACCAACCATGATAGTTCTAAGTAAAAACACATGATGCATGCTTTCAGATTTCCTTATCAAGATAAATTCCTAACACATGTTCTTTAATCATTCCTGCTCATGAAATTCTACCTTGCATTTTAACTAAAACATGAAAGCACTTAGCATGGTTATCCTACTACATGAAACAAACACACCTAGCATGGATCTACACATTCTTGTTGCATGTACACAAACATTTTACATACTTTAACTTGCTGGTTTTCACATGATTTAGCAACCATAACCCTACACATGAGAGCTACAATGTTATTTAAAATACAACATGTGAACAACCAAACATGGAATTTTGTGCACATACTTGTTAACTGTCCCTACTATGGATTCTAAGCTTTAACATATAACATGATCCTAACATAATGAAATACTGATTTAACATAGTTTCAGATTTGTCACAACATGGATTACAATATCATATCCTCACATTTGGTTTCAGTTTTCTTTACACAATTTCCAATTCACATAATTTGCACTTACCACATACACATTACACATTGTTCACTTTCACATTAACACATGAAACATGCACGTTTACAATTCACATTTAGTGCCGTGACACATAGTCCAAACCACCAAAGAAGGACACAACACCTCACATCACATAGACGCCTCTAGGCAATACAATGGCGACTCTTGGACTGCGCAGACGGGGAGAACAAGTCCTCCACCCTAACCAGTGGTACTTGTCCACCTCCAGGATTTCCCCTAATGCCCTTAGGGTCATTACACATTGAACCTTCTCAGGGGACTTTCCCGATACGGTTCTACTTGCCCTTTGTGGAAGCAATGTCACACTTGGCACAATTTACACATTACACGTTTTTACCGATTTTACACAGGGTTTACACATGTCACTCTCATTCTATCACTTTCTCTCTCACATTCACATTTCTCTGTTTTCCTATCATGACACTACAAATTTCAAAATCTACATTCAGTAAATATCACCGATCAGGTCGGATTATACCTAAATCGAATTGTTTCACATTGGCATGCATAAATACACATTTACATGGAAAAATTCATATTACATTAAATGCTGGTCCAAATGACCTGAAATTATAACCACATGTTAATTTCGGGTTTACGATTCCTCATGCAAATTTTCAGATTTTTTTCTAAACTAAAATGGAATTACAGAAAATCTAATATTAATTTCACATGCTATCCGCAATTCGATTTAACATGGATTAAACACAAGCACAGTTTTAACCACTCACTGTCTGAACCCTAACAGGCATGGAACCATAGGATTATTCCTGAATTTATTAGACAATCCATTAATTTATGGAAGATTTATCATGACCTAGCATGATCTCTATTTTTCCTAAACAAATTTGCAATAATTCACACAAGCATGGGAATTATCTCAGAAATTTAGAAAGAGACTGAACCTCACATGCATAATCCTCACAAATTAGGAATTTAGACTTGTCCTAATCATGAAACATGGTTTAACAAGATTAAAACTCATCACAATGTATATTCATGAAATAATTAAGTCCTATCACCATGATGATCCCCCACACACACATCTATCACATCAACATATCATAGCATATAAATGATTACAGTATATCTTCATCGTGAAACATATCGAAATAGTCGTATAGAGGGCAGAACAGGACACTGTTCTGTCCAGATGAACTTGGCGGCGGTCTCTCGCGCTAATTCAATGTCAACGACATAGTCGCTGGACGCTAAGCATAATCATAGCGGCAAGGGACATTGCCGCTAATGTCAGGTCTGTGCAGAACACAGACCCGAGCTCCAAAGATGGGGTGAATTTGGGGTCTAGGACACGAGGGAAAATACATAAAATTTGTAAAACACCCTAGACACATACGGGGAGTTATGAGTAGGTACTTGCATTTAGAAAAATACACTAATGGATCTAGGGCTCGGTGAAGCTCTCCCATGGGCTGTCCCAAGAAGCTCTTAGAAACGCTTTACTCCGGGTTCCTGAGCAGTCTCTGCGCAAGTCGAGGTCGGGGAAGCCTTCCTCGATGATCGAGAAGATCTTGTTGCAGCAGAACCCCGAAACAAGCTTTAGATCTTCAGATTGGTTTGCAAAGGTGGGGGTTTTCCTTAGTCAGAAAGTAGGGTTTCTTCTCTTCTTTCTCTTTGTAAAAGGCAAGGAGAAGGGTGGGAAGCAAATTCGGGTTTAGATATATGGGAGAGGCTCTCTCCCACGCACAGGGTGACATGATGACTCTCAGACCGTGGGAGACAGCTCCCCAATGGGTTTGAAATGCCTTGGTTCCGGAATTCTGGCTCTGCAACGCATGCAGGTCAAAGAAGTTGGCGTCCACATCATTGACGCTGGGATTAGTGTTGGCGTCCATGGGGTGACGCTGACACCACATAAACGACTATAGGATTGACGCCAATTGGCCTTCGGCCAGAAGTCTAAAACATGCAGAAACCCATGACATCATGCATAATACATGTAAATCTATATAGTTTTGTGCACACACTACCATCAAGCAATACATACATTATTTATACCTAAGCTATACACATACACACATAAGTAAACTAACTAATACATACGTAGATACATACATACGTACATATACGACACGAATTATTTACATGCATTACATAATGCAACAAAATTCGAGGGCCTTACACCCTCTCCCCCTTAAAAAAAACTTCGTCCTCGAAGTTAGAACGACACTACTCAAACAAAAAGGATCTTCTTCTTCATCGCATCCTCAAGCTCCCAAGTAGCCTCCTCTCGTGAGAAGTTCCGCCATAGGACCTTCACCGACGCAATACTCTTGTTCCGGAGATGCTGAACCTTCGGGTCAAGAATAGCTACTGGTTGCCCGACATACGAAAGATCTGGCTGGATCTCCACTGGCTCATGACTAATCACATAAGACGGATCTCGGACATACTTCCTGAGCATAGATACGTGGAATACAGGGAACGCTAGCCAAAGCTAGGTTAATGCTAGCTCATATGCCACGCTGCCCAAACGTCTGAGAATCTCATATGGGCCATGAACCTGGGGCTCAACTTACTATGCCGGCCAAATCTGACGACACCACGAGTAGGCGATATCTTCAAGAAGACATGATCGCCAACCTCGAACTCCAAATCCTTTCTCCTGTTGTCGGCATAACTCTTCTGCCTATCCTGTGCCGCAACAAGCCTCTTCCTGATAAGCTAGATCTTATCCGAAGTTTCCTGAACTAACTCCGGTCCGATCAACTGCCTATCACCAGTCTCCTCCCAACACAAAGGAGATCTGCAGGGTCTCCATACAACGCCTCAAATGGAGCCATACCAATCTCGCATGAAAGTGTTGTTGTATGCGAACTCCACTAGAGGTAAATGACGCTCCCAATCATCCTTCCAATCCAGTACACACGCTCGCAACATATCCTCGAGCGTCTGGATAGTCCTCTCGGACTGTCCATCGGTCTGGGGATGAAACGCCGAACTGAGCTTCAGTTCCGAACCTAACGCATCCTAAAGACCCTTCCACAGCCTCGAAGTGAATCTCGATCTGAAATGATCGACTTCGACACACCATGCAATCTAATGACACTACTAACATACAATCTAGCTAAACTCTCTACTGACTGCTTCTTCTTCATAGGCAAGAAATGAGCAGTCTTCGAGAATCTATCTACGACTACCCAAATCGAGTCATTGCCCCTTCTAGATCGAGGCAAACCCGACAAAGTCCATAGTGACAGCTTCCCACTTCCACACTGGGATATCCATCCTCTGCATAAGGCCGGATGGTCGCTGTCGCTCGGCCTTCACTTGCTGACATACTAGACATCTAGACACATAATCCGCAACATCCTTCTTCATGCCGGACCACCAAAATGATCTCTTTAGGTCTTGATACATCTTAGTGTTACCCGGATGAATAGAGAATCGTGACCTATGAGCCTCCGCTAACACATGCTCATGGACATCTACTAAATCAGGGACACAAACACGGTGCTGAAATCTGATCACACCGTCCTCATCACGAGCAATGCCCGCCTTGCCCACTAACTCTAAGAGTCTAGGGTCGGCTCCCTGTCGCTCGATCACCTCATCCAAAACTGAGGACCTAAGAGATAACTAGCTACAAAAGCCTGACATAGCGATGGCTCTAACTCAGTCAACGCGCAACCCGCATCCTCCAACATCTTCCAGTCCTGCTGGAGAGATGGCCTCTTTCTACTCAGCGCATCTGCTACAACATTCGCCTTTCCAGGGTGGTACTGAAGGTCGAAGTCATAGTCCTTCAAGAACTCATCCATCTTCTCTGCCTCAGTTTAATTCCTTTTGGGAGAAAAGATACTTCAAGCTCTTGTGGTCGATAAACACCTCAAATCTGACACCATAAAGATAGTGTCTCCAAATCTTTAGTGCATGAACCACTACTACGAGCTCCAAGTTATGAGTCGGATAGTTCCTCTCATGCTCCTTCAACTGATGAGAAGCATAAGCACTACCCTTTCTTGCTGCATGAGCACACAGCCTAAACCAACCCGAGACGCATCCGTGTAGATAGCAAAGCCCTCTACACCGCTCGATAAAACTAACACCGTGGCTGACGTGAGCTTAGTCTTCAATAATTGAAAACTACTCTCACACTTCTCAAACAAACAAACTTCACTCCCTTTCTGGTAGCTGAGTCAAAGGGGCGGCGATGGATGAAAATCTCTCAATGAATCGCCGATAGTAACCAGCTAAACCAATAAAACTACGAATCTCCGAAGGGGTCTTGGGAATCTCCCAATCCATAACTACCTGGACCTTCGCTGGATCAACTGCAACACCAGCGCCGGAGATAACATGCCCGAGGAAATGAACCTCGCGCAACCAAAATCGCACTTGCTGAACTTGGCATACAGCTTGTGCTCACGAAGAACATCTAACACTACCCTCAATGCTGACGGTGGGTGGCCTCATCCGGAGAGTAGACCAACACATCGTCAATAAACACTACGACAAAGCTATCTAGGTAAGGCCTAACAACCTTGTTCATGAGATCCATGAACGCTGTAGGGGCATTGGTCAATCCGAAAGGAAGGACCAAGAACTCATAATGTCCATAACGGGTTCTAAACGCCGTCTTGGACACATCCTCACTCCGAATCCTCAACTGATGATAACCAGATCGCAAATCAATGTTAGAAAAGATTGATGCCTCTCGCAACTGGTCAAACAAGTCGTCAATACGAGGTAAGGGATACCTGTTCTTCACAGTCACTTGGTTCAACTTCCTATAGTCAATGCACAACCTAAGTGACCCGTCTTTCTTCTTGACGAACAATACAGGTGCGCCCCAGGGGAAACACTATGGCGAATAAATCCCTTATCAAGCAACTCCTGCAATTGCCTCCTCAACTCGGCTAACTCCGCAGGTGCCATCCGATATGGAGCCTTTGAGATAGGAGAGGTGCCCGAAGCAAGTCTATGGTAAACTCTATCTCTCTATCCGGTGGCAATCCAGACAAGTCATCAGGAAAGACATTTGGAAAATCCTGCACTACCTCAATCTCCGCAAGAGTAGGTGACTCATCAGCCTCTGGTACTAACACCACACTGGCAAGAAAAGCGTCACAACCCTTATTCACTATGCGCATCGCCTTCATGGCAGAGATGACCATCTTTCCCGCCCAGTTCCTTGGCAAGGGCTGAGAGAACTCATCCTCACCAGGAATGCGGAAAACGATCCTCTTCCGACGACAATCCACTAACGCATAGTGCTCCTCTAGCCAATCCAGACCAAGAATAGCATCATAGTCCTTCATCTTTAGCAAGAAAAAACACCCATCTAGGACTCTATCCTCAATGCACACAGGTAACGACGGAATGCACTTCCTAGTCGATACCGTACCCGCAGGGGTGTGCACAGACAAAGGGACCTCTAACTCCTTAGACTCTATGCCTAACTCTAGGGCTAACTGCCTAGCGAACCGCTCGGAAATGAACGTGAGTAGCACCTGTATCAAACAAAAACTGAGCGTGCACACCTAAAAGCAAAACCGTACCTTCGGTGACATGCTCTGCCTGCTCGGCATCTCGCGAGCTAAAGCAAACACTCGAGATGGGGCTCGAGGCCTTCCTAGTCTTCCTGTAGCTGGTGCGGCTGCGCTACTGCTGGGGCTGGCGCTCCGCGCTGAACTCCTTGCTGAAGTCTTGGGCAATCTTTGATCTTGTGGTCGCTGCTCCCGCACTTCAAGCATCTACCCGCTACCAACCAACACTCGGAACCACCGTGTGTCTTCCCACAGTGGGGACACTCCTTCTTCACGCCAGGGGACGTACAGAAGGTACCTGAGAACTGCCGACTGCCACGGATCGCTGCGGTGTCTGGTACACCGTTTTCTTCTTGACTTGCCGCTGGAATGTCGCTACTTGGCCTCTTCTGCGAAGCCTTCTTTTCCTCCAGATATTGCTCCATTTCTCCCTCCTGCCTGCAGGCAGCACTGAGGGCCTCGTCCAATGTGCGGTGGTCAAACGCCACGAGTCTCGTCCGCAATGATGGCTTGAGTCCCATCACGAACTTCTTGGTCTTCCTCCGTTCATCTGCCACGATATGAGGTGCATATTTAGAGAGTACATAAAATCTTGCCTCATATTCCAGCACGGTCATGGAGCCTTGAGCCAAGGATAGAAATTCTGCTCCATCCGATCTTGCACATGATCGGGGACGAACTTGGCCTGAAAGAGCCTCGCGAACTCGTCCCAAGCAACGTCGATAGCTCCGTCCTCAAATCGGGTACGCAGCAATGAAGCCCACCATACATCAGCTCTTTCCTGTAATACACCTTCGTAAGCTCCAACTAACAGTTCTAACTAAACAAAACATGCAATCATACAAAATCAACACATACCTGTAGCATGTAGGTGGCCAATGTAACCTTATCCTCCTCTGCACACCTGATGGCTCGAAAGATCTTTTCTATCTCCCTCATCCAGCTTTCAGCCAACAACGGATCGCTCTCCCCCTTAAAAGAGGGTGGCAGCATCCTCTTGAATCTCTCCATGGTAGAAGGTCCACCATGATCCTGAGCTAGTACTTGAGCCTGCTACATTACACATCAAGCAATACACAATCAATATAATATCACATATTAAATAAAACAGATAATAGTTCACTTTATTGGTCTAACCTGAGCCTCAAACTGAGCCTGGAGTGCTGCCTAGGTATGAGCCTGCGTCTGCATGGCTTGCACCAGACCTTGCATGAATACTCCATAGTCCACAGGTGGCGATGGGGGAAGTACAAGACCTGGCGGTGCCGGGGCCTGCTGCTCCGCCCGCTCGTCACGTCGCGGCTCGTCCTCACGGGCCCGCTCCGCCACGCCTACCTCTCAAAGCCATGGCTGAAATAAATTTCAGCCCCCTTAGAGCTAGGTTATAAAGTTTTCTAACCATTTTCTTATCTATCTTTCATTCTTACTAATCAAATCTACACATGTGGACATACTTAAATGCAATGGGATGATGACTTATGTATATTCATGTGCAATCTCAACGGTTGCTCTGATACCAATCTTTATAGCGACCCTCATTATACCGGTACGGTTATACCAACCCCGTCGGTATAGCGAGCATTGCCACAGTGAGACATTTACCAACAATACATTCAGCTGAGATACACGTGAATATAAGAACAGAGTAGCGGAAGTAAAAAGAACTACTGTCTTCATTCATTCATCATCCACATTTAGCATACATGAAATTGCAATAACATTAAAGAACTTAAAAGTTCACATAATTTAAATTGCTGAAAATTTAATACGTAGATGTCCACCATTAAACATTCTTTCCATGATAACGCTAATACAACGTTCAATTTACATACTATGAAACACCAAAAGTCACAAAGTGCTCCAAAGACTAATCTCCGCGCTCGGAGTCCGTCTCCACTGTCTCCTCCAACGGTGCCACGTCACCAACTACACTGTACGCCGAAGCAAGTAGTGAGTCTAAAGACTCAGCAAGTAACACCACTCATACCATACACGTACATGTCATAGTAGGCTCTACACACACCATTGCAAAAGCTCAACATGTATCGTGCTTAACGTTTGAGTGAATAACCAACCATGATAATTCTATAAGTAAACACATGATGCATGCTTTCAGATTTCCTTATCAAGATAAATTCCTAACACATGTTCTTAATCATTCCTGCTCATAAAATTCTAACTTGCATTTTAACTAAAACATGAAAGCACTTAGCATGGTTATCCTACGTACATGAAACAAAACACACCTAGCATGGAATCTACACATTCTTGTGCATGTACACGAACATTTTACATACTTTAACTTTCTGGTTTTCACATGATTTAGCAACCATAACCCTACACATGAGAGCTACATGTTATTTAAAATACAACATGTGAATAACCAAACATGGAATTTTGTGGACATACTTGTTAACTGTCCCTAGCATGGATTCTAGGCATTTTACACATATAAACATGATCCTAACATAATAAGCTACTGATTTAACATGGTTTCAGATTTGTCACAACATGGATTACAATATCATATCCTCACATTTTGGTTCACGTTTTCTTTACACAATTCCAATTCACATAATTTGCACTTTACACATACACATTACACATTGTTCACTTTCACATTAACACATGAACACATGCACATTTACACATTCACATTTACACTATCACATTTAGTGCCGTGACACATAGTCCACACCACCAAAGAGGGACACAACACATCACATCACATAAACGCCATCTAGGCAATACAATGGTGACTCTTGGACTGCGCAGACCGGAGAACAAGTCTCCACCCTAA
>JACBKR010000811.1:0-49986 GCA_014218235.1 Colocasia esculenta
TGATGACGCAGTGCTGCCGTTCCCCCTTCTGCTTCACTGCTCCCTATTTGCGTTAAGGGCTTGAACGGCAGCCTTGCGCAGTGATGATGTAGTGCTGTCGTCACACCCTCCTTCGCCACATTCTGCTTCAAGCGTGAGGACCTTGAACAGCAGCCCTGTGCAGTGATGATGCATTGCTGCCGTTCTCCCCCGTACTTCATAGTTTTCTGGATGTTGGGCCCTAAACGCATCCATGCGCAGTGCTTACGCAGTGCTGCCGTTCAACCCCCTCTTCTCCATTACAACCCAATGCTTCTCTGTTCAGGCCTTCAGTGACGCATGCTTTGAGGGCCGTCGTTCAAATCGTCTTCCGGCAATGGCATATGTCGGTCTCCTCGAGTACGACTCGGAAACCGTGAAACCGTGTCGTGCCGTGACGTTTTTGCCTCTGGCATCAACACTTCTGTTGGCACCGTCTCCATCGTGGTGGACGGATGTCATGCACACCCCCTCCCCCCCCCCCCCCCCCCCCCCCAAATGTGCAAGCTAAGGGGAGGTGTTGCCGGATTTTCATCTCGAGTTCCGATGTTCATCTTTTTTCTACCGATGATTTCTGAATATATTTGTGCCGACATGGCCGCTGGGCAACTTGTGTTGTCATCCGAACGACCATGGCCAATTATCAATATTGTGTCGCCACTGTCTGGCTAACACTGCTCCATAGACGTCACCCCTCGGTGTTATAGGTGACGTCCTTGGGTACTACCCCAACATGCGGTGGGCAGGGGTGGTCACCATTGAATCGGTTTATGACGTACGACCGGATTTCTGCCAATGTAAAAATTCATTTCTTTAGCCGTGTTTCTCATCGATTTGCGGTATATGCATGAATGTGTGTGCACGAATGAGACAAATGAGCGCCGATGCGGCGTACGTCGCCCGATTACGCTTTAGACACGAAGAAAAGATATAATGAACAAACAATGGAAATAATAACAACAACAATGGGTAAAAATAATAATAACAATCGAATAAAATTTCACCATAAAAAATAAATATAAATATTACAAACGAGAAGATAGGGGTGTCAACTGGGCCGGGCCGGCCCGAAGGCCCGGAGGCCCAGCCCGTAAACCCGGCCTGGGCTTCAATTTTAGCCCATTTTTTAATTTTCGCCCGGCCCGGCCCGGCCCGGCCCGCATAAACCTGGGCCGATTCCGGGCTTTACTTGGCCCGGCCCGCCCAGCCCGACAGCCCGATTTCTGCTGAAAACCCTAAGGTCTAAACGCGGTCGCTCTGTAGTCCTCGGCCAGATTTGGGTTCTCTCACGAGTCACGAAGCTTCCGCCACATCCTCCACTATCTCCTTCTGCTCCGTCTCCTTCTGCTCCGACGTTCCGTGGTGGAAGCGTGGAGGAAGAAGCGAAGAAGGTAGGCCGCCTGCACCACCGTCGCCCTCTCACCAGGCGCCATCGCGCAGGGCCGATTTCATTGCTCCACCATACCCTCCTCGGCCTTGCACACCGATCCCCCCCCCCCCCCCCCACTGCTTCTCCCACCGGTCGCCCCCCCTTGTCCCCCCACCGGCGCCCCCCTGCTCCCCCAACCGGCCCCCCACCGTCGCACCCCCTTCCCCCACCGGTCGCCCCCCCTGCTCCCCCACCCTTCTTCCCCCACCGGTCGCCCCCCCTGCCCCCCCGCGCAGGGCCGATCTCATGTCTCCCCCCACACCTGCCTGCACACCGATCGCCCCCCTGCTTCTCCCACCGGTCGCCCCCCACCGGTCGCCCACCCTTCTCCCCCCTGCTCTTCTCCCACGGTCGCCCCCCTGCTCCCCCCACCGGTCGCCCGCCCCTCTCCCCCCCACCGGTCGCCCCCCCTGCTCCCCCCACCGGCCCCCCACCGGTCGCCCCCCCCCTGCTCCCCCCCGGCCCCCCACCGGTCGCACCCCTTCTCCCCCCACCGGTCGCCCCCCTGCTCCCCACCAGTCGCCCCCCCCCCCCCCCCCCCCCCCCCCACCCACACACACACACACACGTTCGCCCCACGCCAATTCCACCACGATGGCCTTCCCGCCCGTCGCCCCCCCTCCCCCCCCCACCGATTCCACCCCCCACACCAGTCGCAGGTCGCTCCGCCCCCCACACTGGGTTGGATTCGTCTAGTGCAGCATGCCAGCAACTATTTTTTTGCTTTTTTTTTTTCGCACGTCACAACAATGTTTACACTAAAGAATATATCACATTCCGACAGTTTTAGAGTAGAATGGGATAATCCCATAATTGTTTTGTTTCCTTGTGAGATATAATTATGCCATTCAGATTTCTGCTTTTTCTAATACTATTGGACTACCTTTTGTCTGAAATCTACATTTCAATTTGCTTAAGTTAACAAAGTCTCTCTTCATTGTGCAGAAATTTGGTGGACTTCTTCATCAGATCTGTCCAAAATTACATTGACAGTGAGGTATATTCCCCTATCTTTTAACATGTAACTATACACATAGCGCATAATGTGTATGTTCTTATTGTTATTTGTTTATCTTGTTTAGAAATGTCTCAAGTGAATGACAATGCTAACACTACTGAAATGAAAGTTTGGTGGCTGAGAATGCTACAAAGAGTTCTGATGATGTTGTCGAAACTGAAAGATCATCAAGTGTGGTGTCTAAGCGTTCTAGAAACTTAAGTCTCCTCAGTGGGAACATTTGAAATAAAGAATCAGGCTGATGGATCTAATAGGGCATTTTGCAATTATGCAATGCATCATTCACTTGTAATCCAAGTGATGGAACTAGCCATCTGGTAGACATGCCAAGAATTGCGCGAAGCTTCTTTGGAAAACAAAACAAGCAACATTGGCTTTCATCCCACATTCTAGTGGTGGTGTCAATCTTACAAATTACAAGTATGATGCAGATCTTTGTCGTGTAGAATTTGCAAGAATGATCATTATTGATGAGTTGCCTTTCTCATTTTCTGAAAATCGAGGTTTTCGGCGATTTATGAAGCTGTGCGTCCCTGTTTTCAATTGTGTCAAGAACACATTGCGAAGTGATTGTGAAAATATATATGAAAGAGAAGCAAGCTTTATTAGATGCCCTAAAAATGTGAAAGGGTCCGCCTTACTACAGATTTATGGACTTCCAATCAAAATCTCAGATATTTATGTCTTACAGTTCATTACATTGATGATAATTGGAAGTTGCACAAAAGATTATTAAATTTTGCATGGTTAGTTCACCACATACAGGTGTTTCCATTGGAAATGTCATCATAAAGGCATTGACAACAATGGGGCATTGATAAGAAGGTTTCAAGTCTCACATGTGACAATTGTACTGTGAATGATGTTTTGTGTAGGTGGTGAAGACAAATCTCATTGAAAGAATGCCCTTTTGTTGGGAGGCCGTTTCTTTCATAATCGATGTTGTGCTCATATTTGAATATCATTGTTCAACATGGACTTCGAGTGTTGCATGATGCTATTGCAAGCATCGTGAAGTGTTAAATATGTGAAAAGCTCAACTTCACGTGAACAAAAATTGATGAAGTGATGAATCAGGGTTGTTTGCAAAAAAGAAGAGTCTTACTCTAGATTTCCAACAAGATGGAATCCAACTTATCTCATGTTAGAAAGTGCATTTACTATAAAAGAGTGTTTTGGTTTTGGAAACATGGGATTCTGACTATACACTCACACCTACATTGGATGATGGAAGCAAGCATTTTGTTTGCAAGTTTTTGAAGCCATTTTTTAATGCTACAAATGTGCTTTCAGCTAGTAAGACTCCTTCTTCAAACATGTGTTTGCATGAAATTTGTTCAATTAGAAGTTTTTTGCATCAAGAAGTTGATTCTTCATATCCTATTATTCGAGAAATGGTGCCACAAATGCAGGTCAAGTTTGACAAATATTGGGGGATTATACTATTTTATATGCAATAACAACTGTGCTTGATCCCCGTTTTAAGATGATATTCCTTCATTATGCTTTTAAGCAAATTTATGGACTTCAATCTACAAGTTTTGTTAGTGAGATGACCGAGGCTATTCATGTCATTTTAATGAGTACAAGGAGCAATATGATCAAATTGTTAATCAAGCTTCACAAGAAAGTAGAGAAGGTGATGCACCTTGTGACGAGGAGATATTAGGAGACAATGAATTTCTTAGTGGATACAATCAATTTTTGAGTCAACAAAACTTACAAGAATCAAAGTCAGAACTGGAACGGTATCTTGATGAAATGTTATTCCCCCAATCAAAAGAGTTTTTACACCCTCAATGGTGGAGTGACATTCTTTGGTGTATCCTACACTTTCCAAAATAGCTCGTGATTATCTAGCAATCCTGCATCTACTGTTGCTTCTGAGGCTGCATTTAGCAATGGTGGGAGAGTGCTAGATCAATATCGAAGTAGGTTGACACCGGACATTGTGGTAGCATTAATCTGCTGTGAAGATTGGCTTAGAGAAGATGATCATATATCAGGTAATTGAAGACTTAAATGTTTTTTTGTCTTTTCTATTGTTTAACACATGTATTTATTTTGTTTATGTTTTTTATAAAGTTCTACATAAGTTTTACATGCCATGCAGCAGGAAAGGTATGTGGCCAAATTTTTTAGTTCTTGATGTCAAGGTTCCTTTTAGTGGTTTAAACATATACTGCATGGCTGAATGTGGCAGTTCTATTTAATTTTCATTCCCTCATTACACTGACAGTGCTTGGTTTCTGGAAAGGGCCCTTGATGGCAACGTACTGAGAAAAATCCATCTGGAAAGGTTGGTTCTGTTATTAGCGAGACACCTTCCACACTCATCTCTCATGTTTCTGACTATGGTTGTATCTATGCTTTACAGGCAACAACATCACTTGCGCCTCAGCTATGGCAACCAGCAAAATGGAGTTTCTATGACCAATGAGACCTCTGAAAGACAATCTGATGAATCAATTGCATGCATTGTGATAACTACACAATTTTTTCGCGTTAAATTTCATACATTTAGTTAATTTTAAACATCAGTTGTCCATAAATAATGTGCATTTGACTTTAATTCATCCATGCTTAAGTTTTTTTATATTAGTTGATGAGTCAATAAATCACTGTTGTTAACAAAATAGGTACATAAAAAATCTTTGTAAATAAATGTTGTAAATAAATAATTTTGTCACAATAATAATTTTGTAAATATCATTTAAGAGTAGATAGAAATTATAGATAAATCTTGTATATAAATATTTTTACAATCATCTTTTAGTATAAAAGATAAAGATTTTAATAATACAATTTTTATAACCACACCAATCCCAATAAATATATAAAAATATTTTAATCCATCATCCCATAATGCCACATACCCACGAGTCCATTGTACCATTTTCCTTTCATCGAACCAGAGTTACCTATGCACATAATTAATCCATTTTATCCTGTCTTCCAGGTCAATAAAACCGGAAGAACCCAGAAGGAACTGGAAGCTCCTAGCGGTGCTGAGCTGTTGGCCAGATATGTGCAGGGGCTTGAGCTGAGCGCGGCAGCTGTGTGTTGCTGGAGATGGCGCGCCTGAGATGGGTGGCCGGCGCTGGAGCATGTGTACAGGGTCCTGTGGAGGCGCGGCGATGGCTGGGCGGCCAGATCCGGTGCGCTGAGCGGCTGAGGTGGTGTGCGCCTGGGCTAGGGCAGTGCTGAGACGGCTCGCGCGGCCAGATGCAGGCGATGGTGGACTGAGGCGGCTGGATCATGATGCTGGCGGAGGAGCTACTCCCGTGTGCAGGGCCTGGCGCATCTGAGCGGCGGATGAGAAGGGCGCTGACCCAGATCTGCTGTGCATGGTGCTGTGGCGGAAAATGCAGGCGGCGTCCTGCTGAGGTGGCCAGATGCGATGGCATGGGCTGGGTGTGCGATGCAGACATGCCATCAGCGATGGAGGTGTGGTATGGCTGGGCTTGTTGTGAGGTGACCGAAGGGCTATGGCATGGTGGTTCGGATGGCTGGGTGACCAGATGGTGTGGGATGGTGCGCTCTGAGCTGCTGGGCCGAACCGCCTGTGCGTGGCCGGTGCTGTGCAGATGGCGGGAAGCGGATCCGTGGCGATTTGGGCGTGTGAAGGCGGCTGGGTGTGCAAGCGGATGGCCGTGCGATCTGGGCTAGCGATGGAGGTGGCATGGCTCTGGCGGGCTGGTGCCTGCCGGGGCTGGACGAAGGTGGTTTGTGCGCGACCTGGAGCGGCCAGGTGGTTGGCGACGGAGACCAGCTGAGCTGGCACTGTGGGTGCGATGCAGCTGAGCTGGCGGCGTGCGCAGGAGTGCTGGGAGGCGGGAAGCAGAGGCTACTGTGTAGAGTTCTGCTGGTTCGTGTGGAGGGCTCGTGCGTGTGCTGCTGGGCGTCTGGAGGGGTTCTGGGGCCTATAAAGGGACCCCAAAGGTCCTCAGTAGGGGGTTGATAATTTTTAGGAGTTTTATTTCTTTCTATATTTTTTGTTCTTCTTGTTCTTCTTAGTGTAGAGCAGTGGTGCAGAGCTCTCTGGTTCGGCTCTGCAGAAGTTCCATTTACCTGTATTCCTTTTTTTTTTTTAGCATTTAGCAGGAGCAGAGGATCGCTGGAGGGAATTCTTAGGTTTTCTTTCTGCAATTTTCTTCTGTACTCTTTTGTTCGAGCAGAGCTGTGAGAGATGTGAGGTTCTTGGTTCAGAATATTGGTTTGTTCTTCTTCTGTACTTATGTGTGTTTCCATCGGTGGATGGTTGAGCAGAGGTTCTCGAGTTAGAATTTTTTAAGAATTTTAGTTTATTTTCCTGCATTTCCTGTCTTTTTCTGTTCTTCGGAGATCAGAGCAGGAGAGGGAGTTTATTTGGCATTTCTTTCTATATTTTCTCCGGCAATTGTTCTTAGTTCAGTGTTTTGAGATTTCTGCCATTTTCTGTGTACTTTCCATTCAGCAGAGCAGTGTGGGAGAGCAATTGGGGCTCTCTTGTCAGAATTTAGTTTAATTCCTGTCATTTTATTCTGTAATTTTCTTTGAGTATTCTGCATAGCAGTGTGGATGGTGATACCAGGGGGGAGACTCCTTGGCCGATTGAGGTGTTCTTGAGTTTGGGTTTCTGAATTTTAGTTTTTGGTTTCTGTTCTTCGTTTCCTATTCTTCTTGGTGTAGAACAGCAGAGGATGGCTGCTGGGTTCCATTCTCTTCCTCTTTCTATTGTTGCATGGATTGGTGTTGTCTTCTACTATTCAATTGCAAGCAGGGGGCGATTCCAATTTGTGTTGATTATTTCGCTTTTCTGTTCATCTGGTTGTTCAACATTCCAAGTCCGAAAGGGGTTTAGTTGGTTTGCTTTTGGTTTTGCCGAGAGGAGGATCCAATGAAATTTAATTCTGCCATTTGGTTGTGTGGATATTGTTTGCCATTTCTATGGTGTTCTGTGAAGGATTTTCCATTTCTTTTCGGTCCAGAATTCATCCAGAGGCATTCAGTTGAGTTCATCTGAATTTTTGTTCATCTAAGGTGTGATTAGTTGACAGTTCCTTTCTTCTGCGCATTTCTGAGATTAATAGTTCTGTGCAATTCCCTCGAGCTGTGAGGGTACATTGATACCAAGTATCTTTCCATTTCAATTAAGCTGGTTTTTTTCATTAAATTTGATCTGTGATGACTGAGGGATTTGATCGGTATTATTTTACACATTCACTTTTAATACATCGTTGATAGAGATTTCAAGTCAAGGGTAATTAATTCGAGCTCTATTCTGCCTCTCCCGTGGATATGACCTGTTCTCACCACCATGCTAGTTCATTTTTGCTATTTTAATTCGTGAGACAGTTTAGAGGAAGTGCGCATATTGACGTGTGCGATGAACTCTGGACAACGAAAATGCACATCAACTATGTCGCGCGTTTCACATTGCTTTGTCTAAGAATGACTCATATGTTATTCCAATTTTATTTTTGGTTGGAGTATTTGATTAACACACAGACATGTCAAACATATTACTATCTTTGCTGTTTATTTTAGATTTAATGGCTTAATGTTTATGTTTTATGTACAAATGGGCTTTCATGTGTGACTGTATGGCTGTGTATCACAGACAATAGAAATATCCTTAAAAAAAATTTAAAACCGGGCCGGGCCGGGTCTGGGCCGGGCTTAAAACCCACCCGGGCTGGGCCTATTTCTGAAAACTGGGCTTTTTTCCGGGCCTGGGCCTGTCATCTAGAAACCGGGCTTGGGCCGGGCAGCCCAGGCCCGGCCCAGGCCCGGCCCATTGACACCCCTACGAGAAGATCAACAGAAGTTAAATGACCAAAAGTAATAAATAAGGGAAAACACAAGTGAATTGATAAAAAAAATAGATCAATGGAAAAATTAATTAACAAAGAATGAAAGCAGATAAAATATCGAAAAGAAATAAATAAATGCCAATTAAACAAACAGACCTGCCGTTCAGCATCCATACCC
The DNA here is from genome assembly GCA_014218235.1 of Colocasia esculenta. NCBI lineage: Eukaryota > Viridiplantae > Streptophyta > Magnoliopsida > Alismatales > Araceae > Colocasia > Colocasia esculenta. The sequence continues at coordinate 8,439 of JACBKR010000811.1, forward strand.
TCTGCCATTCACGCCTCATCGGAACACCACCCCCTGCCATTTAAACTCCAGAAAAATCCATTTTTTTTAAAAACCCTGCCGTTTAGCCCCTCTTATGTTCAGCACCTGCACAGTGCACACACAACTCTCCCCTGCCGTTCAGCCTGCACACATAGAAGGCTGCCGTCAACCTTTTCCCCATGAGCACCACTTGGTGCAAACTCCCATAAGGAGTTTGCATCCAAGTGGATAAGGAGTTTGCATCCAAGTGGATGCAAACCACCCACCCATTGGGGGGGGTGACATCACCCACCCCATTGGTGGGGTGGGTGATGTCACCCCACCCAATGGTACCGGCACACGCATAGCCTGCCGTTCCAACCCATCCCACACCAATGAGTGGAGATCCTCTCCACCTGCGGGTGGAGAGGACTTCGTCAGTACAAGGGTGGGTGGGGGTTTTTTGAGGTTAAATCCCTGAGTAAAAATAAAAACCACACACACACAAGGTCAAAACCAAAAAACCCTCCACCCATCCTCGTACTGATGGAGTCCTCTCCACCCGCGGGTGGAGAGGATCTCCACTCCACACCAATATACACACACCTGACATGCCCACACCAAAACTGCCAGCTTGTTTTTTTTTTTAAACCACGAAAGCCCTGCCGTTTAAGCCCCCACCTGAGCACATACACCCATGCTCCTGCGCATACAAAAAATAATCTCATTATTTGAGCCCACAAACACAGACGTACACACATACTTGCACTCCCATTTGTTCCCTCCCATTTAATAAGTAAAAAAAGGGGGCAAAGTAATAGGGCGAAGGGCACATAATAAAAAATAAAATAAATTATTGGAACCATCTAAATAACTTAAATACTACAATTAAATTCTAAAAAAATAGCGTAATAATCTGCAACCAAGTTCGATAGCATAAAATAAAATACAACAAAAGAAAATTTCCAAAAATGAACCTAAGTCTGAAGATCAACAAAATAATCTCAAACAAAAAAAAACAAACAAATTAAATAACTCTGGGTAAACCTTATAGCCCCGAACAAGTTCAGATAAGAATTTCAAATTTGAATAAATCTAAACAAAAATAAATTCAACTGAAAGAGATCTTAGATAAAAATAAAACCCCACATTAAGCTAACCATCAAAAGATTAAATCAAAACAACCAAATTTAAATCAATCAAGAGACCATAGACAAAAAAGACAACCCCAATAAAAGACCAATCACAATGGAATAAAAAAATGCAAAAGATCAAAAGAACAAAAATAAATCCGATCAAATAATGTTGAATTGACTCTCACCCCCCTTAATAATATCTGAGATAACATCAAAAAAATGTGTCGAGTGTTATATTTTAGTCGTCTCGCGTTAGGCGCAACTAGATTTGCATTTCCTCGCATATCTTTTATCGAATGTTTCAGTTAAAGGCCACAAGACTCTTTATTCTGGCGATCAATCAAGGGTTTTCCCTCTTAGAGGGATGTAATTAACGTTGTTGCGCTTAAGCAACGGCGGGATCTTGGTCCCGACCCGATTTCCATTTTCATTTGATGAAGTCAAACGACGCGCAAACAGACCCAAAGTCCTTCGACTCTCGGAGGCAGAACATATTGTCGCTTCAGAGACTGGCACGCCTGCGCTCCGCGATTACCGATTCATCTTTCTTTATTGTGACTTACTTAGCACTAACGAGACTTGAATTTGTAATATGCGGGAACACACATGAGAACATGATAAATAATTTAATTTTAAAATATTGTGATGGATCTAAAAAAATCCATTTCCACAGGGTGACACCGCTTCCACACCGAAAGCAAGAGCAAATGGCGATTCCCCGAGTCGCTTCCCTCGGGGTGGTCCTGTATGCCCATAGTACGTGGAGGAGCTGGTCGGCCTAAGCTCCTTTGTGGTCTTGCAGCCTTTTCTTTAACCCATCCAAGATCATTCGATTTGTGACCTCGTCCATCCCATTTGACTGGGGATGAGCGACCGAGGAGAATCTATGCTCTATACCGAGCTTGTCACTGTTCCGACGGAATCTGACGTTGTCGAATTGCCGACCGTTGTCGGTGATGATTGTTCGGGGAAGGCCGAACCTGCAAATGAATTCTTCCACACGAAACCCCAGGCGTTAGCGTCGGTGATCTTCGCAAAAGGCTCGACTTCCACCCACTTTGTGAAATATTGACTCCGACAATAATGAACTTTCGTTGGCCCGACACAGGGGGGAATGGCCCAAGAATGTCCATTCCCCACTGCGCAAATGGCCACGGGAAAGATATGTTCGTGAGCTCCGAAGGAGGCAATCAATCAACTTTGCTGAAGGGTTGGCATTGATGGCAATTCTTCACGCATTTCTCGGCGTCTCTAAGTATGGTGGGCCACCAGTAACCTTGTCGGGTTACTCTCTGCACCAAAGAACGAGGACCTGCATGACAACCGTAGGTACCGTCATGTACCTCGCGGATGATTTCCTCGGCCCGGATGGGATCCACGCATAGAAGGTTCGAGTAGCTGAACCCTTTTTGATATAGGTCGTTGCCGACGATGAAAAATCTCAACGCTCGCCTTCTTGTCTTCTTGGCATCTCCTCTATCTTCTGGGAGTACGCCGTCCCTTATGAAATTCACGAGCGGGGTCATCCATGTCATCCTGATGTCAACGCTCATCAGCTCCTTGATTGCTATGGACGGCTCGCGAAGCACTTCTATCAACATTGCTGGCAGAGGTTCAAGTGAGGACGACGTGAACTTGGAGAGAGCGTCGGCCTGCTCATTCTCGCTCCTTGGTATTTTTACTAGCTCAGCATAGTCGAAACTCGCCATGAGCTTCTGGACTTCTGCCTTATAGGAAGCGAGCTTGGTCTCCTTTGCCTCGAACTCTTGCAAAACCTGGCTGACGACAAGTTGGGAGTCACTGTGGATATGTACCTTTTTGGACCCAAGGGACTTTGCCATCTTCAGTCCCGATATCACCGCCTCATATTCTGCCACATTGTTAGAGGTGTCAAAGCCGAAACGAACCGCGTACCTTAAGTTGAGATCGTCGGGCGAGCGCATGACCACACCCGCCCCACTGCCTTGCGAATTTGATGCACCGTCGATGAAGATGTCCTCACCTTTTGTCGGCTTCTTCTTCTGGGGTTTCTCGGGCAGTCCCTTCGAAATGAAATCCGCGAGGGCTTGGGCTTTGATGGCGACTTGAGGCTTGAACTCGACGTCAAATTCCCCGAGCTCGATAGCCCACTTTGCCAACCTTCCGGAGGACTCGGGTCGTTCAAGAACTTGTCGGATAGGTACGTCGGTGAGGATGACAATCTTGTGTGACTGGAAGTAGGGACATAGTCGCCGAGCCGCCATAATCAGGGCATAGCCGACCTTCTCAAGGTCCGAATACCATTGCTCGGCTCCTCGTAGCTCTTTGCTCATGTAGTACACAGGGAAGTGGGATCGTTCTTCTTCGAGTACGAGTACCGAGCTGATGGAACGGGCCGTCGCGGAGAGTATAGCAGCAATTCCTCCCCGGCTTTGGCTTACTAAGCATTGGCACGTGAGCCAGGTACTTCTTCAGCTCTTCAAATGCCTTCTGGCACTCCTCGGTCCATTCGAAGCGACCTTTCCTCAACACATCGAAGAAAGGCTTGCATCGTTCTGCCGACCTTGACATAAACCTACTAAGAGCAGTAATCCTACCATTAAGTATTTGTACTCTTTTGCCGTCCTCGGAGCCGTCATGTCGATGATTGCTTGGACTTTGTCGGGGTTGACATCAATACCTCGGCTAGACACGAGGTATCCCAGAAACTTTCCTGCCCGAACGCCAAAGATGCACTTCTCGGGATTCAGCTTCATTCCATATTGTCGAAGCACCTCAAAGGCCTCGTCCAGGTCTCGGATGTGATCCTCAGATCGTCGGCTTTTCACCAACATGTTGTCGATGTATATCTCCATAGTCTTCCTGATATGTTTCTCGAACATCGTGTTGACGAGCCTCTGGTATGTTGCCCCTGCCGTTTTCAGTCCGAACGGCATACGAGTGAAGCAATACAAACCCCTTTCCGTCGTGAATGACGTTTTTTCCTCGTCTTTTGGAGCCATCCTTATCTGGTTTTATCCGGAGTAGGCGTCGAGGAAGCTTAAGAGCTCGTGTCCGACCGTTCAATCGACTAGCTGGTCGATCCGAGGTAATGGGAAATTATCCTTTGGACATGCCTTGTTCAGGTCGGTGAAGTCCACACACATTCGCAACTTTCCGTTGGCTTTCTGCACTAAGATGACGTTGGCGACCCATTCTGGATAGAACGAATCTCGGATGGTTCCTGCACGCAAGTATTTTGTCAAATTATCATCTACCGCATCCTGTCGATCAGTCGACAAGGGTCTTTTCTTCTGACGGATTGGTGGGGCTTCGGGGTTCACGTTCAGAAGGTGCTGGATGATTTCAGGGTCGATTCTCGAGAGGTCGTCGTCTGACCATGCGAATACGTCGCAACTCTGGCCGAGAAAGGCCACAATTTTGTCCTCCAAATTTTTGAGTTTGGTTTCGATGATGAGTATTCCCTTCTCAACTTTTATTTGTTTAGTTTGCTCCATTGGTTCGTGTGTTTGGGTGTTCTCATCAACAGGCGGCATATACTCTGGAATAGTTGGCTCTTTTGCTTTGATGGAGTTACATATCAACGACGTGCCTCAGCTTGGCTCCCGACGACCTCCCCTATCCCACCAGGAGTTGGGAACTTCAACTTCTGGTGGTAGGTCGACGGTACTCCCCCCAGCTTCCCGAGAAGGCCACGCCCGAATATCGCGTTCTAGGCCGACTTCACTTTTACTATGAGGAAGTCGACCTCAACCATTACATGTCGGGGACGGGGCCCAATGTTACCTTCAGTCCGATGGACCCCTCAGCATTGACGGACGTTCCATTAAACCCAAACGAAGGGGTGGAGACTGGTTTTGAGCTCAGTGCTCAGGTTGGTCATCTTAAGGAAACAATCATAAAATAAGACGTCGAGTGCCGCTCCGTTATCTACAAGGATATGGTACATAGTGTATCCATCGATGTCGGCATGGATCACTAATGCGTCGTCGTGGGGAAAGCTCAGTCCGACAGCATCTTCGTCAGAAAACATGATCATGCCACCGAGTTTTGCCGCCATTGGGCTTGGTGCAGCCGATGTCACGGCCAAAGCATATGCTTTCCTCTTCCTTCCGCTGTCGTCGCCACTGGCCATCCCACCGACGAGGACCAGGACAGCCCCCTTTCCTCGCTGCGATCGCGATCCTCATCCAGACCGCGTTCTTTCGGTCGGCCGTCAACGACGTCCTTCCCGATTATTCCTCTCCACAGCATTTCCACGACCTCCAACTTGAGGCTTCTACAATGGTCAGTGAGGTGTCCGTACCCTTTGTGGTACTCGCAGTAGAGGTCGGCTCCTCGCCCAGATGGGGGTCTTGTCATCGGCTCAGGCTGCCTGAACTCTGGCAGCTTCTTGATGATTGGGAGGATCTTAGATGGCAGCTTCCCAAATCGGGGCAGGTCCCTGACGTGTCGATATTCATCGGGTCGGCGGTCCAGCTCCCGTCGAAGATCTGAGTCCCTTCTCCTTTCCCCGCGTGACTCTTCTCTCCTTGGCCTCTTCTCGCTCGGTTCCGCGCTCACAGACCCTTCCTCGTGTGGTCGCTTGAGCCTCCCCACAGCTCCGAGGGTTGATGTCACATCCCGTCATTTAATATGTCCATAAATGTCGGAACGTGAACGAACGAAAATCAAGAGTAAAATTGAACTAATTGAACAGTAAATTTGCTCAGAAGCTTCACTAAATAAAAAATATTATTCACCATTCAATAGGTGTTACATGGTTCTTGATTTACAATCTTAAAATTTAAAATGCCACCAAGGTTGGTCTCTCCACGCAGAAATCCCGAAGTCCCGCCTTCTAGAACTATAGATTACCTGAAAAAATTGATATTTGATGAGCTAACTAGTCCGGTAGAATTCAATTCTTTGAAATAGAAAGGATTCACATGTATACTCTCAAGAATAGGAACATATCTACGGTTAACACCGAGTGTTCAAGACAATGAACAGTAAGTCAAATCAATAACACAGGTAGAACAAGAACAGTATAGAACATGATCGATAACTCAGGAAGATACTTAAGTTCAATATCAGTCAGGTATTCACACACATATGTATGAGATGATGACTAATCAGACAGGAAATGATGTATGCCAACATCCAGGTGTCCTCATTGTCTCCGCGCGACCACTGACAAATTCGGGTGCTCCTCCCAGGACTGAACCAGCCCCATTTGCACAAGCATAATTATCAAATGAGTCCAAAGACTCACAACTTGTCATCATAACACACTCACTCTTGTAATGGCTCAAGGGTACACATGTACTCAACATGTCTCACACAATAAGGATTTGGGGTTACTTTCACTGATTTCACAATTGATCTTTACACAAATCAAAGGTAGTTGGAAAGTTCAAGTTCAGAGACATTCAATAGGTACAAGAATCATATTTGTTTAGGAGGTCCAAGAATGATCCAAATATGGATAGAAATGATATTTAAATGACTCATCAAGTGGTATAATAGTTTAGAATCTACGAAAATAGAAAAGTCAACAGAAGAATACATCACGAGGATAGTCATGAAATCTATATGATCGATTGAACAATTCATGTACTAATTCTCATTTAGAGTTGGAGATAATAATATATCAATGCGAAAGCCATATTGATGTAAATTAAGGGATGAATAGGTTTGATTTTTCCTTCAGCGGGAGAGGGCTCCTTGGAGAAGTCATATGTGTGTTTATCATTTTTCACCGGACCTTGGATTTTCATCATTCTACTAGGTTTACTTGAATTATGAGATTTTTAGGTAGGCCAAATTGTGAGAGATTAGAAAGACGCTATTTTGATGGAATCGCCAAAATCACGTTTTTCTTCTTCGGAGGGAGAGTTGACTTTATGGTAAGAGATATGATTTTTCTGACATTTTTATTGGATTCAAATGGGGGTACTTCCTTATTACATGTAATATCTTAAGTAAATGTTATAATCAAATTATAACATTTACTTAAATGATATGGAATGTAAATAAGGTATGAGTTTGCAGTCTTGCAGGGATTCTGCTGACACTTCTGGAAGGAAACAGTCCTGACAGAACATACAGAAATTTGGCTATCTCCACAGTATGGCACTCGAATGTATGGTAGTCGAATGTAGTATTCGACTGTAGCAGTCGAAGTGTGGCATTTGACTGTAGCAGTCGAATTATGTATAAAACTAGCAATCGAATTATGTATAAAACTAGCAGTCAAATTATGTATAAAACTGGCAGTCGAATTGTGTATAAAACTGGCAGTCGAATTATGTATAAAACTGGCAGTCGAATTAGGTATAACTGGCAGTCGAATTGTGTATAAAACTGGCAGTCGAATTACATGCAAACAGGAAGTCGAATACATGTAAACTCACAGTCTGATACTTCTTAGCAAAGGGTTGGATAATCTCTCAATATCTGGTATGATCATGTGTGTATAAGGGGATGTGCACTATAAGATTGTAAGGATGATTCTATCCATGTTAAGCTAAAAACCAAATACAATATGATACTGGAAAAGTTTCTATTTCTACAGTGGTGACTTCCAATCGTGGTATAAGACTCATGAAATACCATGATCAGTCCAACAAGAACTCGAAACCCAATTCAAAGGTTAGGTAAGAGAATGAAAAGAAGTTGAATCCTACAGGCACACATACTAAACATGATTACAAGAGATGAACATACAGTTCTTAAGAAAATTCACAAGTTTAAAAGTAGGTATGTAAGTGATCATGAACTGTTTAGCCAGGTTAGGAACCAAGGATTGAGAGAGAAAGGAAAGAATTCCACCTTGCTGATTAGAGTAGGTTTCCCTCAACACAGAACTTCCAAGAAATAGGGAAAGGAAGAAAAAGCTTGCAGCAGCTGGAGAGATAATCTTTAGCAAACGAAGCAATAGCAACACACAACAACTAGCTCCAACCACAAGAACTGTGGCCCCTTTGATCAGAAGTAGCAACAGACAATAACAAGAAGAAGAACCGAAGAAGGGTGCTAGATAGGGAGAAAATCTAGTAGAAGCTCACTTGGGAAGGTTAGTATGCTGCGTACAGGGAGATTTTTATAACCTAAAGCCTTTCTTATGTGCAAGGCATGCAGGCCCAATTAATCACCCATAGCCACCTGGTCCAAGCATCGCCCTATGATTAGCACATGGGTAAAAACGTGTAAGGGATCTAACCCACCATGACATAGGCTTACGTTACCCATGATACGTAAGCATACAAGAATTTCCATAAAAATCCTTTCCGTAATTAGCCCATAATTCGGCTGGTCCAAATATCCTCTTGTGAACCCATTCAAATGATGTCCATTTGTGTTGAAGCTTCAGTCATAAGCTAATGTAGTGTTTTACAAATTATGATGATTTATTTTAATTTTTAGAATTTATTTTACACAGGGTGAAAATTTGCTTGAAAAATAGTCGCGGGGCTTATTCTCGAAGTCCGCATGTCAATAAATCCAGATATTTACGTTTATATTATCTCCATATTTTTCTGAGAATTATGGTGTTCTCAGATTTATTTTTCCTTACAGTTTTCGGTGTCGCCCTGTCGGAGCGCGCACCTCGAAGTACGATACTGGGATAACGTTTATTAGTGCCAATTAATCTCAAAAATTAATTATTTCAAACTCATAATATTAATCAAGTCTAATAATCATATTATTCATATATATATATATATATATATTAACAATTAACATTTTTCGGGATGTATAGTTGAGTCTAGCCTACGTATTTCTGCATCCGAGAAAGGAGGTCGGAAAGACTTACCGGGGTTTCTTGGCGATGGACGCTACGAATGCCGTGTCGGTGCACACCCTCGTAAGAATGTTAACCGCCGTCCTCAAATCCAGATCAACCACCTTCATTATTTCAATCTGGAACCGCTTCGCATAATCTCGGAACATCTCGTCGGCTTTTGGACGACTAGCCACAAGTCGTCAGTGCACAGGGAATGTTGCACCGTACTATAGAAATGGTCCAGGGACCGCTGGGCCAGGTCGGTGAATTGGCGATCGACCGGGCACGGAGCGCCTTGAACCACTGCAACGTTGCATCATCTAGAGTAGACAAGAAAGCACGACATCTCAATGCGTCAGTTACATTTACCATTTCCACCTGCCCTTGGAAGTGGTCGAGGTGGTGAACTGGGTTGGTCATCCTATTGTAGCGCCTGAACTTCGAAAATTGGAGCTTTGAAGGTACCGGCACCGAGGTGATTTCCTCGGTGAAGGGCGACGCGGTTAGAAGCGTCGTTACGGATGGGGCGCGTGTGTCGAGCTGTAACGCTTCTATCTTCCGGTTCATTTTCGCAGGTCGTCCCTCCACCGGGGGTCGGCGGGTGATTCGTTCACAGGAGCTGTTGTGGATTACACCGAGAAGTGATCGGCCACGTCGGTCCTCGCTACTTGTTCTGCCGCAGGCACCGGCGTAACCGGGTGGACGTTCTTGACCTGCTGTATCGCGGTGCGGAACTACTGGAGCCGCTCGCTGGACCTCGGCGTGACTCGCCGACAAAGCTGGCGGCACTGGTTGTTGGTTGGGCAAATCCACGTCATCCTGGGTCCCTGGAGCCTGGATTGCTTGGCGGATTGGACCCTCGCCACGTGCCGGTGGTACCTGCTGATTTTGTTCCATTCTCATCAGTATCTGTTGGAGGGCTGCGAGTGTCTGCTCGACACGTTCGAGATGCGAGGACGTTGTTGAATCCTGCTCTCCCACGCCGGAAGCATCTCCAGCAACTTCCTCAGTGACGTTGGCCGGCGCGACCTCCTCCTCCAACGTGTGAGCGACCGCCTTTCCCTTGGGTGCCATGAAGAGAAGCTTTTGTGTATCGTTTCCCACAGACGGCGCCAAAAATGTGCTGCAAAAAGCAAGCGGGTCGGTCGGAGCCGAGTCGGGTGGGCCCCGAGGGATCGGCAGCGTCGCGTTGTTGTCGACGAGGTGAGCCTGCCATGCAAAAGAACCACCGAGACTCCTCGATGGTCGGACACTTCGACGATCAAGTTAGTAGGGGACAGTTTTGCAAAGGAAGTTGGAATGCTACCAGTAGCGTACCCCTCTCGAAAGGAATGCCCCTACCTTTTATATGGGCATGGCAGTTTGAATTTCCTTTGGTGAAGAGGGGGCGCATCCTCCTCTTGCGCCTCGAGTATTAGCAAGCGAGGTGGTAGAAGGCAAGCGCGACCATTGCGGAGCTCCTCATAGCTGGGATCCGCTATGCATGCTGTGGTAAGAACTTTCCCGATTGGGTGTACGACAGCTTGGCGGCACGTGGTCGTGATTTTAGGAATCCGTATCGCATTGAGGGCAAGTCTTGCCTGGTGCCAACCGGATGCGCCCTGATCGCGAGCCTGACCCAATGGGCCCCTCGGTTATGGGTGGTGGGTCACCGAGGACTGAGTTGTTGTCGGACAGACTCGTCGGCTGACTAGGTCGGTTGGCGACTATGGTATCAATCATCATATCCCTGCTCCCCATTATGTCCACATCCGCCCCTTCGCCGCTAGGCAGGAACCTCTCCGGCCGGAACTCCATGGGATCCTCCCACACCTTCGCGTCCCGTTGATCTCCGTCACCATGAGTTGAGTGTATAAATCAAATGTAAGTGTTTACACCCATAATTCATGTGTATGGTTGTCTTCAGATAATTAGGGTATATTTAGGTGATTATGAGTGTATCTAATTAACTTGTGTTTAAATTTTCATCATGATTCGATATCGTTTAGATATAAAATCATAATATTTAATAAATCTAAATGAATTAATTTGATTTTATTTAAATAGTTATGATGTATCTAACTGTCTATGTTTTCGTTAACATATTAAATATTATTAAAATATATAACTTTATATTTGACATTTATTATTATTTAAAATATATAAATAATAAAAATTATACATAAATATTAATATAAGAAACATGACTGATTTTTATTTTTCTATTTTTTAACAAAGTAATTAGGTACTGGGGTGGGGTAGAAGGCGGGAAAGGAGGGGGGGGGGGGGGATGAAGCAACCGGCTGGGAGACTCTAGAGAACCCCGATTTTTCAAAAAAAATTTACAGATGGCGCACCAAAATAATAAGGGGAAATTTTATGCAAAAAAATGATGCATCAGATAATTATGGTAACGAAATCACTCTTTTTGAAAAACATCTTACATGTAGATCCATGTCAGAAAATGATGCATCAGATAATCACTCTTTTTGAAGGACTTTAACGATCAACTCCTAGCAGACATTTTTGCTGGCAATCCTTTGTTTTATTTCACATTTTACTCTTCTATATAATTAATATATATTTTACCATAAGAGAAAATAGATCATTGCATTCAAATTTTGACTAATTTTTTTTTACTGTGGAGGCCTTTTCCTTGTTGGGCCGAGCGGATCAGGCCTGACACTTATATAGGGAGATGACGATCGCCGGTAGCGGACGGAGGTTCCTACAATCACTAGAAAATGATCAGGGGGCCGGTGGAGAACGGGGAAAACCCTCCGATGCCTAAGTCAGTATGAGGCTTGCAAGGCAGGGGGTTTTTGAGTGTAAGAGGGTGTTCGTGGTGGAAGGGAATGTACTAGTGCATGGTCCTGTACCTGTACTTTTATAGGCGTAGGTGCTGAGGCAAACGTGCGTAACGTTGGTAGATCATGCCTGGAAAGGCGCCTTAATGGGCACGCATAACAGGAGGAGTTATGCGCTCAGATGTCCGTTGAGATGCCGGGCAGTTAACGCGCCTCTTGATGATGGGGCGCGTGGCCTGGGACGGTTATAACCGTCGTGAGGACACAAAGAGCTGTTCGGCAACCTCTGGACAATATCACCGAGTAGGTGACCTGCGAGGGGGGGATCATACGTGCTGATCGGTAGCATCCGTGGTTGTTCGGTATGAAAGGATCGATGACCTGTTCGGGGATACGCCGCTGCGGAGCTTGGCGAAGTCCGACCACAGGGGTCATACCTTGAAGGTCTTCGAACCGCCCTGATGAGGGCGTGGCATCTTGAAATGGTGCCACGTCTGTTGACAGGACTGAGAGGGCCGTAACGGGCCATCATGGGCCTAGGGGGCCAGATTTGGCCACCACACTTGCCCCCCCACGCCCTCGAGTGGCTCGGTGACACGAGCACATCGAGGGCGTCGCTTCTGCATTTAATGCGATGGCCCGTTGCGCGGAGCCGTCGTCTGGAGTCCTGTCAAGCGACTAACCCGTCATGATGGGTGCGAGTCCGTGTCGAGCCAGGAGCGTCGCCGTTGCGTTCGAACGGCTGCCAGCGTCACGCACGAGGAGAAATTTTGAAAACCGGAAGGAGAGGCGTTTAGGGCCCGCCTCGAATTTCGCTCCCTCCCTTCCCTTATAAGGAGGGGAGGAGGCGAAGGCGGGAGCCACGCCTTCGAAAAGCCTCCCAGCTTTTCAGCCTTCGAGTTTTCTTGTCTTCCCAGCTCTCCACCTTCTCCTTCGTCTCCTCTTGCTGCTGCCGCTTCCTGCGACTCTTCCAGTGATGGCGAATAGAGGGAAGGCCATCGCCGGAGCAAGCGGAGTGACCGTTGCGGCGTCCAGCGGGCCACGGTACCGCCATTACAGCGGGCTTCGTGAGCGCTTCAGAATCGGCGATGAGTACGAGATCATCGATGCGAGGAGGGGGAGTCGCTCCTGGTGAACAAACCAGGTGTCTCCTCCTCTCCGTGGACCACCTGGAGGCGGGCTTCCGGCTACCGCTGCCAGAGGTGGCGAAGGCGCTTCTGAACTGTTGGGGCGTCTCGCCAATACAGTTGACGCCCAACACATGGAGGTACATATGTATCTTCGGTGTCATCTGCAAGATCAAGGAGATCCGGGGCTCGGCAGATGTATTCCGGGCTCATTTCAAGCTGTCTGCTTCTCGGGCGTCATGAGCAAATATCTACTACGCGAAGCACCAAACAGACAGGATGCACATCGGGCTGTCCAACAAAACTCCAACAACAAGGGTTGGATGGACAGGCTGTTCTTTGTGTGCCACCGGGGTGGTGCCGAGTGGGATTCCCCACTGTTATCCGCTCGGCACGGAAGGACAGCTTTCCGAAGCTGATCCAAGACGAGGCGAGGGCCTCGACATTCTTCTCCGAGCAGGTGTTCGGAATGGGGAAGGCTATGTGACCGAGTTCTCGCTCGTCAAGCATGGCCTGAGCAAACCGTGGAGTAAGTATACGAACTCTTGTTGGTATTACTCGTTGGTTTGGTGACCTTGCTCTAACTCTTCTTCTTCTTCTTTTCTTTATGTGCAGCTGCCACGGAGCTGGAGGCTGGGAGGGATCTGGAGGCGAACGAAGATTTCGCCGATCAGATCCTGTTCTGGCGCACATGGTGTATGAGGGCGACGATGTTGCAGCTGTTGTTCGGATTCCCTCTGCCGTGAGGGTTGGTGCCGTAGTAACAACGGCTCTTGTTGCTCCTTCGCCTACCCAGGAACGCTCTGCCAAGACACGGGCCCTGAAAAGGGGCCCGGAAGGATCCGCCTAAAGAAGAAGGCCACCAAGGAGGCGGTTTTGGCTGGAGCTCGGCCTCCACCGGAGAAGGGCGACGGGGCGATTCGTCCTTCTGCCTCCTTAAGAGGAGGCCAGTTTTGTTGGATGAGAGCACGGAGGACGCAGCAGAACAACTCCGCGTTCGGAAGAAGAAGAAGATGGTCCAAGCTGCTCCTCAACGTGACGAGGAGGGACTGAGGAGGAAGCGGAAGAGGCGCAGTCGCTACTGCGTGGAAAATGTAAGGCCATGGAGTCGGCCGATCAGGGAGCACTGCGGATGTTCTCCGTGGTGCGCCCAGAGGTCACGCAGAAGATGGCGACCGAGCTGGGGCTCGTCGTCGTGAGCGACGGGTCCGAGAGCCCTGCCAGAGAAAAGGCCAGAAGCTCCACCTGCTCGAAGGTTAGGGAGCCCTCTGATGCTTCCAACACTGGTGGTGCCGAGCATGGTGCCGCCAGCAACACTGCAGGAGTTTCTTCCAGGAGGAGTGGAGAAGTCGCGGCGTCTCCTGTTCGGAGGGAGGAGGACGCTGATGCGACTGAAGTTTCCGCCCCTGCTGGGGTGCGAGCAGCAGCGCGTGGTGGCTCCGGTGCCACACGCAACTCTGTCTGAGGGGCAGGAAGTGGTTCCTGCTACAAGGGCCACTGAAGAAGCGGCCGCGACGGCGGGGGCGTCCGAAGAGATTGCTGCTACCATCGGGGGCACCCTGCCCCCCATGCCCCCCACCGAGGTGGTTGCTAATGTAATTGCAACCGCCAAGGTAGTTGAAGGTGGTAGGGGGGAGGCAGCGGGAGTTGGGTACGGTGTTTGGGCTGAAGAGTCCGATGACGACCGGATGCCCCTAAGAGAAGTGCTGCTTAAGAGGCTTCCCGAAGACCCCTCGGTGGCGGCGATGGAGGCGACCCTTCGTCGTATGGAGAACGCGCCCAGGGAGTTGCCTGCAAGCCCCACTGCTTCCCATCTCGACCAGCTGGCGAGATGCCTAGATCTTCCTTCCGAGCAGACTCCGGAGAGACCAGTAGAAGGTTATCACTCAGAGGGCCTAGAGGATGAGGGAATGAGCGACGTTGATCTGGAGGCGCTTGCGGACGGAATGTCCAAGTCGCTGAGCATCCTCAAGGCCTTAGCTGCTCGGGGTCAGAAGTAGAAATATCTCTTTGAGGCGCAGACGGCTTTCTGCGAGGACCTCTCAACGAGATATAAGGCTCACGAGGCGGCACTGGAGGAGAGGTGAAGAACCTCAAAGCTGCCCTCCAGGCTTCGAAGCTGGATGCTACCTTGGCACGGGCCGAGAAGGACGCCCTGGACAAGGTGGTAGCAGATGCAGGGTCCGTGCCATTTATGAGTACAAGGCCGGGCTGGAATACAGGGAAGACCTGGAGCAGTATGGGGTCCGCTGCTATCGGGTGGGTCTCAACGCTAGAAGGACCTCGGAGAGCGGCTTTCCTGGGTTGAATGCGCCGAGAAGCCTTTGAGGCCGCTGTTCGGGAATGCCGGTGTCACACCCATGACGTCCGTTTAGATGGTGTGCACTTCGCACAATTCCAGTCTGGTGGATGTCCTCTTCGGGTGAAGATGCTGGTCCTTACGAACAAGCTCCTTTATCTCTATGCTCCATGTTCTTCTTGTATTTCTCTTTTGTAACCATACTTGTAAAAAAAAAGGATCAGTAAATGAGGATTTCCTTTCTATGCTTTGACTACGGCGTCTCTTTTTCTATCTTTCCCTTTCGTCGTTGTTCCTTCTCGGATGGAAATCCGCTGGTTTTATAAGCGTTGTATGTACAGGGCAGATCATCGGGAACGAAAAGGAGGCTCCGATCAGGGGTGTATGCTGAGCGCTTGCGTAACCATAGGAACAGGGAGAAGAGAAGTAGGATGCTGAACAAAGGCTTTTATAAATGGTAAGCCTTGAGGTTAGATACATGCCAAGTCCTGGGTATGGCTTCGCCACTAGGGGTAGTTAGCTTATATGAGCCTTTCCCAAGGACATGGGTGACCTGATAAGGTCCTTCCCATTTGATGGCAAGTTTGCCGATTGCTCTTCGGGGATCCGAAGCCGAACAGCGGCGCAAAACCAAATCTCCCACGTTGAACCGCCTTTCCCTAACTCGCGCATTATAGTATTACGCAAGCCGTTGCTGACAAGAAACAAGGCGAATGCTGGCGTCATTTTGTCGTTCGCCAAGCATGTCCAAGTTTTCTCGAAGAGCATGGTTGTTGGCGGCTTCATCGAAGTGGGTTGTTCGAATGGTGGGAAGAGCTACTTCCAGAGGCACAACAGCTTCTGAGCCGAAGCCAAATGGAAGGGTGTTTCCCCAGTAGCTACTCGAGCCGTTGTTCGGTGGCACCACAGAACGTTAGGGAGCTCGTCAATCCATGATCCTCCTGCTGCCTCTACTCTTGTGTGAATCCCGTGCAGCAACGTTCGGTTGGCATTTTCTACCAAACCGTTGGCCTGGGGATGTGCTACGGAGGTGAAGTGGTTATAGATCCCGAGCTCGGCACATTTCTGTTTGAAGAAGGTGCTGTCGAACTGCTTCCCGTTGTCGGAAGTGATCACTCTTGGGACGTCAAACCTGCAGAGGAGGTTCTTCCAGACGAACTTCCACGCGGCCTGTTCGGTAATCGAGGCTACAGGTTCGGCTTCGATCCACTTGGTGAAGTAGTCAATGGCTACGAATAGAAATTCTTCCGACCTTGGGCCTCTGGGAAGGGACCCAAGATGTCAATACCCCATCTGGCGAAAGGGCGTGGTTCGAACAGGTTATGAAGCTGTTCGGCAGGTTGTTTGATGAGATGTCCGAACTTTTGGCATTCCGGGCATTTCTTGACAAAGGACATGCAATCTTTCTGAAGAGAAGGCCACCAGAACCTGCTTGGATAATGCTGCGTGCTAGCATTCTGCCCCCCAGATGGCTTCCGCACAGCCCCTCATGGACTTCTTCGGTGGCTGCCAGGGCTTCCGCAGGGTTGAGGCACCGTAGAAGAAGTCTTGAAAGGGATCGTCAGTATAACTTGCCTTCTACGAGGGCGAAGTGCTGAGAGCGCATCCTGGTTTTCCGAGCTTCGCTCTGTTCGGGCGGAAGCTCACTTCGAAGTAAGTATGCCAAGAGAGGGTCCATCTAGCTCGGAGTTGGTGGGCCTGTCTCTACGGCTGCGACGTCTACTTCTGTGCTCGGTGAGGCGAGCTCTTCAATGAACACGGAGTGGGAAGGGCGATGTCACTTAAGGATGCCAGTTGTTTGATGAGTGCATCTGCTCGCGCATTCTGCTCTCGTGGGACGTGTATGACCTCGAAGTATAGGAGGCCCTCTGTTGCTCTTGACCTGTTGAAGGTATTGAGCCATGCGGGGCTCTCTTACTCCAAACTGTCCGTTCACTTGGCTGGCGACCAATTGCGAGTCGCTGAAGGCCCTAAGACGGAGGGCTCCAAGGTGCCTAGCCATACGGATACCGGACAGCAAAGCTTCGTACTCGGCTACGTTGTTGGAGGCTGGAAAGAGGAGACGGAGGGCGTATTGGAACTCTAACCCCTCCGGGGAGGTGAGAACCAAGCCAGCTCCACTCCCTGTGACGCAAGAGGATCCGTCGACGTAGAGCTCCCATGGGGGTTCATCCGCCAACGGTGGATCCTTCTCGGCAGGGAGAGTACATTCCGCAACGAAGTCTACTAACGCCTGCGCCTTGACCGCCGTCCTCGGTCGGAAGCTAATGTCGAACTCATCAAGCTCTATCGCCCATTTGATAAGCGTGCCGGAAGCCTCCGGCCGCTGAAGGATGGATTTCAGCGGCTGATCGGTTAGAACCATGGCAGAATGGGCCTGAAAATAGGGCCTAAGCTTCCGAGCAGCCGTGACGAGAGCAAGGGCGAGTTTTTCTGCCCGGGGTACCTCCTTCAGCTTCTTGGAGGACCCTGCTGATGTAATATACTGGATGCTGTGCTGCTCCTTCTTCTCTGATCAAGACTGCACTGATGGAATGTTCGGTAACCGAAAGATAAACGAACAAGGTTCCCCGAGCACAGGCTTTGAGAGAATAGGAGGGGCTGCTAGGTACGCCTTCAACTCGGTGAAGGCGGCCTCGCACTCCTCAGTCACCGTACTTGCCCCCCTTGCTTCGTGGCGCTTTTAGGGCCTCGGAGCAACTTGAAGAAGTTAAAGCTTCTTTTGCTGCTCGGGACATGAATCGGTTCAGCGCTGCAAGACGCCCTATCAGACGTTGGACGTCGCGCACTGTCTTGGGACTGCTCATCTCAAGCACGGCTTGGATTTTCTCCGGGTATGCTTCTATTCCTCTATTTGATACGAGGAAACCAAGGAACTTGCCGAACGAACACCAAACGCGCACTTGGAAGGGTTGAGTTTCATATTGTACTTTCGCAAAGTTACGAAAGTTTCTTGGAGGTCGGAGATGTGATCAATGCTAGGAAGCGTCTTGACCAACATGTCGTCGACGTAGACCTCCATGTGCGCCCGATGCTGCTCGAACATTTTGTTGACCAGTCGTTGGTAAGTTGCGCCAGCGTTCTTTAGGCCAAAGGGCATTCTGGTAAAATAGTATAAGCCTAGGTCTGTGACGAACGTCGTGGCGTCTTGGTCCGGGGGGTGCATACTGATCTGGTGATAACCAGAGTAGGCGTCCAGAAAGCTGAGAAGCTCGTGACCGGAAGTAGCGTCTACCAGCGATCAATGCGCGACAGGGGGAAATTGTCCTTGGGCGTTTGCTTTATTGAGATCCTGTAGTCAACGCACACGCGCCATTTACCATTGGCTTTGTGTACGAGGACCACATTGCAGATCCATCTTGGGTATCGAGCTTCTCGGAGGAGCCCAACAGTTCGGCTTTTGACAACGTGCTCCTGAATCACGATTTGCCGCTCTCGGTTCACAGGTTGCCTCCTCTGTTGAACAGGTGGGACCCGGGGGTCTAGTCGAAGGCGATGCACCATCACTTCCGGGGAAATTCCCGGAAGTTCACCGTCGGACCAGGCGAACACGTCCAAATTGGCCAGCAGAAAGGCCTTGTAGCGTTGCTGCTCGGCTTCTGCCAACAAGGCACCAATGTACAGGACGTGTTCGGGGTCATCATCTATCTGGACAGGAATCAAGTCTTCAGCGGGCGATCCTCGGCTGGTGGAGGGCTGATCGGTTGTAAGCGGGGTTGGATCTGCGAGTGGTTGCTTGTCCCTTAGAGAAAGGACATAGCACCGGCGAGACTCGCGCTGACACCCGAGTACTTCGCCGACCCCACTCGGGGTCGGAAACTTCATCTTCTGATGTAGTGACGAAGGTACTGCTTTAATGTGACCAATCAGACCTCTACCGAGGATGGCGTTCTATCCAGGCATGTTGTTAGTGACCAAGAAGTCAACCACCTTGGTCACGATCCTTAGAGCCGTCCCTAAAGTGATCGAGAGGCGGACTCTCCCCATGGGCTGCACCGAAACTCCCGAAAAGCTGAACAGGGGCGAGTTACGGGAGCTAGCTGGTCGGTTTTTAAGCCCATGAGAACGAAGCAGTCGTAAGCCAAGACAATCGGGGGCACTTCCATTATCCACCAAAATTCGGCGCACGTTACAATGATTGATGATGGCCGAAATGACCAACGCATCAGGTGTGGAGTCGTAACCCCTACAAGGTCCTCGTCGGAGAAGGTTATAGCCTCCTCGAGCGGTGCGCGTGCGGGACTGGTAGGATATGGAGTCGACCGGGGTGCTGGTGGCCTATCCACAACGTGCACTCGCCTTGCGTAGTCGCGTCGGCTTCGAGTGCTTTCTCCGCCTGCGCCGAGGCCTCCCATGATCACATTGATCTCCTGCCCGTTGGGCTCATTGTTGATCGGCTGCTCTGGAGTTCGTTCTCGGCGTCTGGGGCGGTCTTCATTCCTGCGCACGAACCGTCCAAGGTAACCGCGCTTGATAAGGTCTTCAATTTCGTCCTTAAGCTGAGGCACTTAGAGGTGTCATGGCCATGGTCGCGATGGAAGCGACAGTACTTGTTCTGGTCGCGCCTCCGGGGGTCGGAGCACATCCTCTGTGGCCACCGAACATATGCTTCGTTCCTGATCTCCTCCAGGATCTGTTCGGGTGCCACAGTGAGGGGGGTGTAGTTGGTGAAGGGGCGCGGACGGCGCGGAGAGTCGCCGTTGCGTCGTCCTTTCTTCCGATCGCGGTCAGAGCCGTTGTCGGAAGGCCTCTTCTTGTCAGACTGCTCCCCCTGCTCCGCTCTACCTGCTGCTAGACTCTCCTCGCAAGCCGCATGGCGTTGCGCGATGGAAAGTAGCTCGGCAAGGGTGGCAGGCTGCTGGACGCCAAGGGTCCTCTGCAAGAAGCCATCGCGAGTGCCCTGGATGAGGGCACTGGTTGCCAGAGGGACGTCCAGACGTGAGATGTGAAGCGCCTCTGTTCGGACCTTTTGACAAAGTCCCAGAGTGCTTCGCCCTTCTTCTGGCGTACAGCCAGGAGGGAAGCCGCCGTTCGCGGCTGCGACCTTCCACCAAGAAGTTGTCCCGAAAGGACTTCTTCAGTTGGCGGAGGAGGAGATGGAGCCCGCCGGAAGGGTCTCAAACCAGGCCCTGGCAGTCTCCTTGAGGGTTGCAGGGAAGGCCCTGCACTGGCCGCATCTGATGCTCCGTGGAACACCATGTGCGACTCAAAGCCATGGATATGGTCGGCCGGGTCGGTGGTGTCGTCGTAGGGTGCGATGGTGGGCAGAGGGAGCTGGGAGAGACCCGAGCCTCCAGGATCTCCTACTGAAGGGGAGCAGAAGTCCAGGTCATCATCTGCCGGAGCCTTTCCTTCCGCACGCTGAACCATCGCGTCTACGCGGCGTTCAAGGTCAACCACTCGCCGCAGGCGCCTGGCGAGCTCCTGTTCGAAATTGGCAGTCCCCCCTCGTCCGGACTCATGGGAGTTTGCTCCCACAACGATTGCGGCGGACGGGGGGAGACAATAGAGCGGCGGGGTGAACGCCCGCGGCGCTCCTCCTCAGACGGAGCTCGGTGCGACTGGTGCGGTGAATCCGCCTGCTACTCCTGAGGTACCGGGAGCGCGCGAGAACGCCGGTGTGACGACTCCGCCTGCCGCTCTCGTGGCAGGGGAACCGCCGGAGCTGGTGGTCCGACCAGCTGAGCCTGCAAGGCGAGGCAGACACCCGTTAGCTGTTGCATCTTCCCTCGAAGTTCGGCCACTTCTAGGGCAGTTGCCGGCGCGGCGGCCGCTGGTGCAGGGACGTCGTTGTTAGCGCCAGCAGGGGCGATATCGACGTCGACGGGAGGGATCGCCGGCGAGAGTCCGCTCGTGACTGACGGGATCTCGTCACCCTACTCCCCACGTTCTGGTAAGAGGATCGTCCGCGAGCCATGGCTGTGTCCTTCCCACAGACGGCGCCAAAAGTGTGGAGGCCTTTTCCTTGTTGGGCCGGAGCGGATCAGGCCTGACACTTATATAGGGAGATGACGATCGCCGGTAGCGGACGGAGGGTTCCTGTAATCACCAGAAAATGATCAGGGGGCCGGTGGAGACGGGGAAAACCCTCCGATGCCTAAGTCAGTATGAGGCTTGCAAGGCAGGGGGTTTTGGAGTGTAAGAGGGTGTTCGCGTGGAAGGGAACGTACCAATGCATGGTCCTGTACCTGTACTTTTATAGGCGTAGGTGCTGAGGCAAACGTGCGTAACATTGGTAGATCGTGCCTGGAAAAATGCCTTAATGGGCGCGCATAACGGGAGGAGTTATGCGCTCAGATGTCATTGAGATGCCGGGCAGTTAACGCGCCTCTTGATGATGGGGCGCGTGGCCTGGGACGGTTATAATCGTCGTGAGGACACAAAGAGCTGTTCGGCAACCTCTGGACAATATCACCGAGCAGGTGACCTGCGAGGGGGGGATCTACATGCTGATCGGTAGCACCGTGGTTGTTCGGTATGAAAGGACCGATGACCTGTCAGGGATACGCCGCTGCGGAGCTTGACGAAGTCCGACCACAGGGGTCAACCTTAAAGGTCTTCGAACCGCCCTGATGAGGGCGTGGCATCTTGAAATGGTGCACGTCTGTTGACAGGACATGAGAGGGCCGTAACGGGCCATCATGGCCTAGGGGGCCAGATTTGGCCACCACATTTACTTAATCAATTTCTTTGTCTATTTTAACAAAACTCTTCCTACACTTTAACTTATTCTTTAATTGGCTATTGTGTATGTGCGTGTGTTTTTTTAAACTATAACTTCTACTTTAACACACTATAGTACTACTTTAATAAATAACAATTACTTTAGCTATTTTTTTCTCTACTTAACTAGTTTTTCTTATACTTTTACTAATTTTCTTGCATACTTTAATCGATTTTTCTCCCATTCTTAATAAATTTTTTCTTCTACTTTAACTAATTTCTTCCTCTATTTAACACACTACAACTACAATTTTAACAGATAACAACTACGATTTTAAAACACTATATCTACTACTTCAACACATTATAACTACTACTTTAATAGACAACATATACTTTTAACTGACTTCCTCATCTGTTTTATCAAGTTTGTTATTCTTTAACATGTTTTCTCTTCTTCTTAACTGGTTCATCTTTACTTTAATCGATTTTCTATTCTATTTTATGTAGTGGCTAACAAATAAAAAAAAATAGTTAAAATATGAACGTAATGGGCCTTCATTCCTGATATTTAGAAATACATTAATTATATAAAAGTAAAAAAACACACACACACACACAACCGATTAAAGAATAAGTTAAAATATAAGAAGAATTTAGTTAAAGTAGAAAAAGAAAGTGATTAAAGTAAATGAAGAAATTAGTTAAAGTTAACACAGTGGCTCTCTATTCCTAATGTTTAGAATGCATTAATCAAATGAAAGTAAAAAAAAAAAAACAACTCACACAAACACAACAGTAGGTAAGAATAAATTAAAATAGAATAAATAAAGTATAAAAAAAAATCAATTAAAATATAAACGCAGTGGCCCTCTATTCTTGATGTTCAGAAATACATTAATTATATGACAGTAAAAACACACACACACACATAACAGTCGGTTAAAGAATAAGTTAAAGTAGAATAAGTTAAAGTATAATTTTTTTTTGTTAAAGTAAAAGAAAAAAAATAGTCAAAGTAAATGAAGAATCAGTTAAAGTATGAACGCATTAGCCCTCCATTCTTGATAGTTAGAAGTGTATTAATTATATGAAAGGGTAAAACAAGAAATGAGAAAAATGGTCTGTCTCCCGTGGCCCTCTAGTGCGGATTCCAATAAAATAGAGACTAAAAATAATGTGTGCAAAAAGTATTAGACTGTTGATCAAAACATTTTTGACAAAGACATGTTGGTAAAGTTCCTTATCTAGGTTGAAATTAATCATCCCTTTAATTTATTTAAAAATTTTCACTTAAAAAGCCAAAACTCTTATCATGATCCCACTGACCTGTGCCTAAAAATCTTACTAGATAAAATTATAATAAAATTATACGTCTGCCACCGATTTCATCTCAAGACTCTGCCTTGGTGCATAGCAAGTCATTGAAGATGATGGACTTAGGTGGGGGCTGCATATACTTTCTCTGAGTACTTGATGAATGAGCTCAAATGAGTCAAATAATTAGCTTTATCCATCCCCATCTTTATAAAAGGAATAAGATCTAGGGTGTTAACAGTTCAAATTCGGAAAGGAAAATGACACTTTTCCTTCGGGTTCTCCTCACCTTTTCTTTTGAATTAGAAATGAAAATAAAAATAGATATTTCAATATCTATCGTCTCTATACTAATAAGTAATCTTAATTCACATATTTTATCCACGTTCAATATTAAAAAATAAAAATTATAAATATTTACAGCCACAAATTGCAAATAGTTTAGGATCCTTGTATTCACATATGAACTTGGAATTTTGAAAAGATCTCTGGTTTACTTGTCTTCATAACTATGGAATACGAGATAAATCATATCACACAAAAATAGGATGTTGCCACCCCGTCGCCGTGTGCTACGCGAGTGCCGCAGGCACGGTTGTGGGGGCATTCGACAACGTTCTGTTTTTTATTATTATTATTATTTGACGTATTTGGATGTCTATCTGAGGGCGCCCTAGTGTGTGGTGCGGCGGGATATTATATATTATATATAATATATATATATATATATATAGAGAGAGAGAGAGAGAGAGGAGAGAGAGGGAGGAGAGCGAGAGAGAGAGTGAGACGAGAGAGAGGAGAAGAGAGAGGAGAGAGAGAGAGAATGGACTGGTTCCACCATCGCCGACTTTGGAGGTATTTATTTCATAGAGTTATATTCGAATACTAAGCATACCTAGTTTGTCTTGACGGACAGCCCTCTTACATTTTGAGGTAAAGACTGTCAAAGAGAAAAAAAAAAATCTACAACGTGACATTGGCAAAACAATTAGCCAAGCGATCAGTAGCAAGATTTGCCTCCCAAAAGCCATGAAGAATCGCTGTGAATCGGCCTACAGTTTCCCATGTCCCCCTAACATATTTAGCAATTGACCATGGGCATTTGTTTACAATATCAACCAGATCTTTGGAATCACATTTATTATAGGTCCTGGGAAGGAGAAGCATCAAATAATGTCTAACTCCATTCAGAAGAGTTCTTGCTTCAGCAACAAGACTACTAGGATATCTATCAAAATGAGACAAAGCCAGAATAATATCATCATTGGAATTTCTGATTATTCCACCACCGCCGGCAACATGAGGACTCTTGAAGGAGCCATCATAATTTAGCTTTAAAAGAGGAGCTGGTGGACAACTTTGACACAAGGCAGAGGCAATGCGGCCAAGTTGACGTCGAGCTACCGGAGCACATTCTTGTAATTTTTACTTTTTTTTCTTGCAAAGGAGGAAACTGCACCAATGTTCTGATGCGATCCACTACTGTGTGTTCAAGAGACAAAGCAAAGCATTTGATCCCTTCAAACCGGGCCAAAGTTTCTAGCGGTCCAAACTTCACAAAGAAGAGAATTGATCATACAAGCGGCAATATGTAACATAAATTCATATAGCTTATATGCTTATATCCATAATAGGTTTTCTGCATGAGAAACATTAAGTGCTTGGCCAGAGAAAGTGCTTAGTCACCCAATCCTAGACACAAGTAGGCGGATCCCTATTGGCATGTTAGCTACGAATCTGCATTCGCTTGTATCAGTAGGCACAGGAGGTCGCACGCTTCGGCAGCACATTAAGTCTATCTTTCTACATTATTTGAAGATATTGATTACCATAATCAAAAATAAAAAAAAATCACTAAAAGATCCTCACACATTTATCCTCACTATAAGAGGGCTATGTAGAGACATAATTTAGTCTCGTATTGAGCGTAGTGAAAATACGTGTGTGCTTGCTTATCAGTAGTATCTATTCTCCTTTTCTTAGGAGGACTCTTTTTTTGAGAAAAAAGACAAAATCTAAATGGGGACAATATCTATTGGGTGACCACAGGAGGTGAGATGGACAGCGTGCTTATTATTATTATTGACAGTGGAAACATATTTTATTTTATATCACACGAGGTGAGAGGACAGCACACGTCGATGCCAAAGCCCCACGCCATATAGATCAGACGAGAAATATTTAGTGCACATCTTAATGTGCACTAAACATGGCACACCCATTAGAGTTGTGCCATGTGTTCCTTAGAGATTATAATAACTCTCCCAATCCACAAGGAATAAGTGACACACCCCTAGTGGGTGTGTCCAAGTTAGTGCACACCTATGGTGTGCACTAAGTATTTCTCCAGACTAAATGCAGGCTACACACAGGGCCACGAAACCAGATCTAACCAAGAGCCAACACAGGGACCAATGGTCCAACGCAGGGACCTATGCTCGGTTATCTCCGACGGGGGACGACGCAGGCCCTCAGCGGATTCTTCATGACGACGGTGAACGCCAAAGTCTCCGTCAGGTCGACCTCTTCCCCGTCGACCGGCTTCCACTCGAACGCCCTCACCAGGTTGGCGACGAAGTACTCGAGATGGAGCATGGACAGCCCTATCCCCGGGCAAATCCTCCTCCCCGCCCCGAATGGCATCATCTTCACCTCCCTGCTCCCCGTTATGTCCACGTCAGCCCCTTCGCCGCCGGGCAGGAACCTCTCCGGCCGGAACTCCATGGGCTCCTTCCACGTCTTCGCTTCCCAGTTGATGTCCGCCACCGCGAAGTTGATGGTCGTGTCCTTGGGTATCACGTAGCCATCCAGGGAGAACTCCTCCGTTACGGCGTGGGGCAGCACGAAGTGAGCTGGCGGGTGCCGCCGGAGTCCCTCAATGACCACCGCCTTGAGGTACGTGAACTTGTGTAGGTCCTCCTCCCGGATCTCTTGATCACCTTCTCCGAGCACCCCGTTGATCTCGTCCACGATCCTCTCCTGCACGTCCTGGTGCTTCACCACGTTCGCCATGATCCACTGCAGCGCCGTCGAGGTGGTGTCCGTGCCGGCGACGAGGAACTCGGAGCAGAGGGAGAAGATCTCCTCGTCGGTCAGCTTCTTGGTCCGGCCGCCCTTGTTGTCGGGGACCTCCAAGTCCAGCAGCGAGTCGACATAGCAGTACTGAAAGCTGTCGTCTCCCCTGTTCTTGTGCCCCTCATCCCGCAATCCCCGACGGGCCCTGATGAGCGGGATCAGGACGTCTTCCTGCTTCTGGCGCAGCTCCCAGAACCTCTTCCGCCTGTTCCGGAAGACCCACTGGGCGATCCATGGTAAGAAGACGAACACGTCGAGCTTGACGATGTAGAGGAAGCAGTCGCGCTCCGCCTTCTCAATCTCCCGGATGACCTTCTCATCCAGAATCTCCCCGAAGCACATGAACACAAGAAGGCAGAACATGGCGTACTGGAAGCACTCCACCACCACCACGGGCTCCTCGGTGTCAGCCCGCCGACGGAACTCGCCAAGGAGAATGCCCAGCACCTTATCCCGCCCCTGCCCGTAAAGCCTGACCCGCGACGGGTGAAGGATCTCCGCCGTGAGGTTGCGGCGGAGGACGCGCCAGCGGGGCCCGTATGGGGTGCTGTTGATGTCGGCCTCGCGGGAACCGAGGAGGAGGTTGATGGGCTGTGCGAGGGGCCGGTCGGCGAAGGCGGCGCCGCTCTGGACGAGGAGCTTGTGGGCGAGGGCGCGGTCGACGACGAAGATGGTGCGGCGTGAGCCGATGTGGAGGGTGAGAAGGGGGCCGTATCGCGCGCGGAGGGAGCGGAGGATGGGCTTGATGTCGGAGACGGAGCGGCGGAGCCAGATGAGGTTTCCGACAAGGGGAAAGGCCGGGGGGCCCGGAGGGAGGCGGCGGTGGGGCGGCCCGGAGCGTTGCTTGCGGTAGAGGAGGATGGCGAGGGGAATGTAGAGGGAGAGGCTGAGGAGGATAAGGCTCCACACCACCATTAGATACAAGGGCTTCTGCCTCTTCGGTTTCGCTGCGATTTGGGAGAGCTGAGGAGCTGGTCGAGTGCTGATCTTTTCCTTCCGTAGTGGTCGAAGAGCTGTGGCTGGACTTGCACCACCATTAGTAGGAGTAGTTGGGAGACTTGCCGGTTTGACCCTTAAGTTAGTTTACCCATGGGTTAAATTACCCATGGGTGGACTAACCCACCTTTTCTAAACTACTTTGCATGGTTGGTTATATTATTTTTTATTTTTTTAGTCATTATATACTTTGACGGTATTTATCTTTATTAAGAGAATGTAAACAGTTATAATTTTAAGAGATATATAATAATATTTTATTACAATTTAATGATAATTTTTTTAAATTTTTTGAAACAAAAAAAATTACCCACCATCTACCCCACCTTTGAGGAGGGGTAGAGTTACCCACAAAAAATGGGGATAACCAGGGATACCCTGGTTAGTCCACCCACCCCTACAAATTCAAAAAGTAACTTTAACCAGGGGTACCCTGATTTAACCAGGGGTACCCCCTATCAAACTGACTTGAGGGATCGAAGATGTGGGACCCGCATGTTATCTAGCATAGCTTACTGCGTGTGGGAGGAGCTGTATCGCCAGTGATGTGCTCTGAAATTAGAGAGGGATTTTCTAAGTGCAGAATACATGAGTTTTATTTATGTGGCATTTATTTTTTTGATGTCAAAGTCTATATGACATTTCATGTGATATGTGTCATATGAGATGGAGTTATACTTTTTACATTTGCAAAAAAGTACAGAAAATCTTTCTCTCGAAATTAAGAGAAGTCTACGTCACCTTTTCCTCGTGTTGCAGAGCATACCTATTTGTGGGTGTGATCACACTACTAGCACCGCGGGAGCAAATCTTACAAAGTTCTGTGACCTCATTGGACTTTCACAAATTCTTTTAATTTAGGAAAAATTAATTACCAATTCTTATCGGAAAAACATCGTACCTGTAGATCCATGTCAGAAAATGATGCATATAATCACTCTTTTTTATGGCAGTCCTTTGTTTTATTTTACATTTTACTCTTCTATATAATTAATATATCTTTTACCATAAGTGAAAATAGATCATTGCATCCATATTTTAACTATTTTTCTCATTTACTTTAATCAATTTCTTTGTCTATTTTAACAAAACTCTTCGTGCACTTTAACTTATTCTTTAACTGGCTATTGTGTATGTGCGTGTTTTTTTTAAACTATAACTACTACTTTAACACACTATAGTTACTACTTTAATAAATAACAGTTACTTTAACTATTTTTTTTCTTCTACTTTAACTAGTTTCCTCTTATACTTTAACTAATTTTCTCGCATACTTTAATCGATTTTTCTCTTATTCTTAATAGGTTTTTTTCTTCTACTTTAACTAATTTCTTCATCTATTTAACACACTGTAACTACTACTTTAACAGATAACAATTACAATTTTAAAATACTATATCTACTACTTTAACACATTATAACTACTAGTTTAACAGACAACATATACTTTTAACTGATTTCCTCATCTATTTTATCAGGTTTCTTATTCTTTAACATGTTTTCTCTTCTCCTTTAACTGGTTTCATCTTCTACTTTAATCGATTTTCTATTCTATTTTAATGTAGTGGTTAAAATAAATGAAGAAATTAGTTAAAATATGCACGTAATGGCCCTCCATTCCTGATATTTAGAAATACATTAATTATATAAAAGTAAAAAAATACACACACACAACAATCGATTAAAGAATAAGTTAAAGTAGAATAAGTTAAAATATAAGAAGAACTTAGTTAAAGTAGAAGAAGAAAGTGATTAAAGTAAATGAAGAAATTAATTAAAGTATAAACACAGTGGCCCTCTATTCCTAATGTTTAGAAATGCATTAATCATATGAAAGTAAAAAAAAAACAACACACACATACACAACAGTCGGTTAAGTAATAAGTTAAAGTATATAAAAAAAGTCAATTAAAGTATGAGCATAGTGGCCCTCTATTCTTGATGTTCAGAAATACATTAATTATGTGATAGTAAAAACACACACACACACACATATAATAGTCGGTTAAAGAATAAGTTAAAGTATAAGAAGAATTTAGTTAAAGTAGAAGAAAAAAATAGTCAAAGTAAATGAAGAAATCAGTTAAAGTATGAACGCATCAGCCCTCCATTCTTGATAGTTAGAAATGTATTAATTATATGAAAGGGTAAAACAAGAAATGAGAAAAATGGTCTGTCTCCCGTGGACCTCTAGTGCGGATTCCAATAAAATAGAGACTAAAAAATAATATGTGCAAAAAGTACTAGACTGTTTGATCTAAACATTTTTGACAGGGACATGTTGGTAAAGTTCCTTATCTGGGCTTGAAATTAATTATCCCTTTAATTTATTTAAAAAATTTAACTTAAAAAAGTCAAAACTCTTATCATGATTCTACTGACATGTGCCTAAAAATCTCACTAGATAAAATTGTGTGAGTGATCTCACTAAATAAAATTTATACGTCTGCCACCGATTTCATCTCAAGACTCTGCCTTGGTGCATAGCAAGCATTTGAAGATGATGGACTTAGCTGGGGGCTGCATATACTTTCTCTGAGTCGAGTGTTAGTGACTTAGGAGTTGAAAAGATTGAGCTTTGGTGGGTCGATCTCAACCCCATTCTTCTACATGAGCCAGCTACGAGAGAGCAACATACTCATGAGCTATAACCTATGTTTTTTTTTCTTCCCCTTGATGGACTTGATGAATGAGCTCAAATGAGTCAAATTAGCTTTATCCCTCCACATCTTTTTATAAAAGAAAGAAGATAGGGTTGTTAACAGTTCAAATTTCGGAAAGAAAAATGACACTCACTACAAGAAAAGGGACTATTGGGGATGGGGTATTTGCGACGGCTCTCAAAAGCCGTCGCTAAGAAGAGTATCTGCGACGGCTTCTAAGAAGCCGTCTTCAAAATGTAGTATTGGCGACGGCTAACGGAAGCCATCTCCTTTAAAAAAAAAGGCGTCACTAACAAGGGTATTTGCGACGGTTGTAAAGCAATCGTCTCCAAAATTGGGATATTGGCGACGGTGCAAAGAAGCTGTCTCCGCTAAAAAATTATTAGCGACACTTGGTTATATAAACATCGCTAAATTTTTTTATTGAAGATGGCTACAGAAGCCGTCGCGACAAACATCATTTGAGACGATGACTGTCGTCCCCAATAAAGGTTATTAGCGACGGCTAACAAAGCCGTCTTTAATACTTTTGGTAGTGACAGATAATTTATTCGTCACTACTAACAAATATTGGAGACGACTCTAGCTGTCCCTGATAATTGATTATTAGAGACACTTACTAAAAGTTGTCCATAATATTAATATTAGCGATGGCTACTACAGTGATCGCTAATACTCTTATTAAAGACAGTTGTAACCGTCGCAAATAAATGATTATTAGTGACGACTTTAAGTGGTTGTCCTTAATAAGAACAATAGCAACGGCTGTAATTGTTGCCGTTAGTTTTTATTAGCGATGACCTTGTTTGTTGCCAAAGTATAATAGCGACGTCTTAGGTTGTCGCCATTATGTAATGGCGACGGTATGAAGCCGTCACCAATAATATATTTTTTAAAAAAAAATTGTTAAAAATATTTTACGTATATATTTTTTTTGTAAAGTATGGAAAATTTAAATTATAAAGGAAAAAATTGCGGTAAAAAAATATTTTTCATGTAACCCCACTTACCCCCCTAACCTGGGTTAACTCCTCGCAAGCCTTCGTCTTCAACCTCCAGCCCTGTTCAACCCGTGATCGACTCGACTTCTCCCAGTGTCATCGTGACATTGACGCATTGCTGCTGCTCCATCGTGGGATTGGACAACACACTGCTGTCTCGCCGTTCTCGCCACGTTGTTTGAAGGGATCGGATTAGCGCTGGTCTATTTAACAAGGGTTTCTTGCACGTAGATCGCAAGGTTCGAGTTCTTCATGAAGCTTGGATTGTCGCCGGAGCCATCTTCCCATACCACGGCGTCATCTTCCAGTTCTTCCAATCAGCCCCAGTATAGGTAGGTGCATAGATCATCATCTTCGAAAAGATGGCCGCTGGGATGAAATTTGTTGTCCGTTTTGCTATTCCCCCTTCTTCCGCCTGATGTTTCTGATCGTCATCTATTTTTTGGGTTTATAGGGTTCATCCACAGAAACGTGCTTGCTACTGGGAGGTAAATGTTTGTGCTTCATTTACATGAAAGAACATGGCATGGACATAACAAACGGGCTGGAGATGTGGGGTAGTGTAGCATCTTTTCCCTAGCTTCTCTATTTCTTCCCTCAACAACTTTGGTTCGAAGAAAATGGAATTGATGTTACAAAAGATAGACTTTTTATGTTTCTACATTTTTCGTTTCTTCCCTGCACACCTCTGTTCCTTCCCTCAAAACTGGTGAATTCCCAGCATTTTCCTTTCCTGGCAACGTTGGCATACAAAACTATTCACTCCTCATAAGGGCTGTCATACATTTTTAGTATCCCTTCTCATTACAGAGAGAGGTAATGAGGCTCGACAACAGTGCTGATGCAGATTATGTTAAAATGGGTCTACCTAGTTGACTGATTCATTCCAAATATTATGTCAATGCAGTGTAGAATTTTTTGTTATGAATTGGATTTCCAATCTTAAGGTCCCATTCAGTGTGTAGTCTTTAGAGGAAATGCCATTCATCTGCTCTAATAACAAATTGAAAAGTGTGCAGTAGGAGGCAATATTGTTTCTTCATGTACTATCTATACTTTCCTCGGATAAGTTACTCTATATGGTCCCTCACTCATGTGAATAAAAAAGATTTGTAGAAAGATGTATCATGTATAGCAGCGAGAAACTTTTTTTTTTCATAAGATAACTTTCACTAGTATATCCATTGCAGTTAGACCGATATATTTTCGTAGGCATAAAATTGATCAAAAGCCTTTTTTTTGTAGCTTGGCCCAACCACATAGTAAGAAGCGTCGTATAAACGACATGTCAGCAGCAAGTTATTGTCCTACAACTCTTGTCCTTATAAATAGTCATCCTAAGCATTTCTTCTTCATTGTACAAGATGTCTAAGCATGAATTCATAAAAATATACGATGTTTCTCTACTATTTATTATGGTTATTGCATCCTACACAAGTCCATTTTCTTACCATATTCCCTTCCTTTCGGAACCAAAAACTCTAGACAAAGTGCAACGCGCATCAGTGATGGAAGGGCAGGGGAAGAGATCCCGCTCTCCGAACTGGGATGCTCAAATGGATAGAATCCTCATTGATTTAATGTTGAAAGAAAAGCATCGAAACAATTATGCTGCAGCAAATTTTAGCACACAGTTAGACTTTATTGTCCTCTGCGTTCAATTCTGCATTGGGTTATTCCTTAACTATGGATCAACTGAAGGACCACTGGAAATTACGTACTGAAGACAAATTTAATGTTGTACGAGGAGTTGTTGAAGTTAAGTGGTTGAGGGTGGGATCCGGATAACAACATACCAATACTCGGGTATGATGGAGCATGGGAAGAGGTTATTAAGGTAACAATATTTTAATTCCCATTGAGTACTATCTATTTTATTATAGTGGTTTAATCAGATCTCACTAACTTATGTCAACTATTTTCTTATTAGGTTAATCACAAATACTCACAAATTTTTCGAAGACTGTTCCTTTTGTATAACGACATGCAACTTCTTTGTAAGAAAAGTATTGCCACTGGAGAGAAAGCCGAGGACATAAGCCGTAGACCTACACGGCCAAAAAGTAATGTCAGTGCAACACCTACCATAGATGAAAGTGTCAATGAGTACTATAATGCTGTACCCACTGCACCAGATGTTGAGGAACAACAGTTCCAAGCTGATTCTCGTTGGGTGATAATGAAGATCTCATGCACATGTCTGTTGGCTAACAAAGTGAACCGAATGCAGGCCATTTCACTCCAACATCAATTAACAACACTCCCACATCTCTGGCTAACATGGGGAGCAGCTCTCCGAAGAGAAAGCTCGCATCAATTGGCAACAAAGGACGTGGCAAAAAGAAAGCACAATCAAGTTTAGATAATCTTGTTGATGTAACCCGCGAAAGGAATGTGCTCCTAATCAACTTCTTCGGCGATGGTGGGTCGCGTCAACAAAGTGAGAGTTCCTCCTAGCATAGGCCAGACCCAGAGGTTGTTCCTAGCATTATGGAATGCATCAGGGATTTACAAGACATTCCTAGTCTCCCTTATAATGTTTACCTAAGGGCCATGAACCTCTTTACCAAGCCAAAGTTCAGATCCCTTTTCTCTGTCATGCCCGACAAGGACAAGGTTGAATGGCTGAAAATGATGACTGTCGATAAGCCATGACAAAGTGACACATGTGTTCCTCGTATTTGTGGCATACTTAGAGTTTAACTGTTTCTGTTCCTTTTCAATGGATTGTTTATGCTTATGTCTATCCATTGCGTAGTGCTTTCTTTCATTTCTATGTTTTTCAATTCATGTCATTCTATTTCAGTATGTAGTTCTCTTTTCATGTAATGTAGCAGACTGTCGTAGTAGCAGTATGAAATCTTTCTTTGTAGACGTTCTTTTCTTTTCACTTTAATTTTAGTATGAAGTTGCCCTATCAAATTCGTTAACCATATTTATGTGTAATCTTCACTTTACTATCAATGTACTTGCAGGTTACTAAAACCAGATAATGGGTAAGTACATGTGCTACGTTGTGTGGGTTGGACGTCATCCGAGTATTTATTATATTTGGGATGAGTGTTTGGTTGAAGTCAATGGATTCCCAGGGCCACGATATAAGGGCTTCTACTCAATTGAGGAAGCGGAAGCTGCATTCCATGAGTACTTTAGGGTTCACCCATGTCATGTCAATCAGAAGTATAAAGCATCTGCATCCACCAGCTACCCCTCCCACAGTCTCGGGAATGCAACCCAAACACACGTGCCGAAGCTGCCATTCTTCAACTTCCTAATCTTAGGCTTATTGATTCTTGTTATACTCCTATTGGCCATCATTGTTGTAGGCCTGTTTATCATGATTATGGTCCATCATTAGCCACATAGCATTTGAAGTTTTCTATTTTATCATGGAACATGTACCATCTTTCATTATGTATTCTAAGAATGTGATGGTTGAAATTATGGAAGAACATTAAGACCTTTATCATTGTCGTGTAATCATAGTACTTTTCAATGTTTCTTTGTTTGCATGCATATAGAACGGAACATGTTGTTCAATATATTGCAAGAAGATGAAGAAATATACACTGTAGTACTGAATGTAGTGTCAGAGGAACTGCAAGAAGAAGTACATCCAACCATACCAAGGCGAATGATGAATACATCAAAACACACAGGGGAGTTGTGGGTGCAAAACATTCAAAACGACCATCAGAAAAGATGTTGCAATGTCTTTAGAGTGCATCCTAGTATGTTCATTAGTTTAGTTGACATGTTGGTGAGTAAAAGCCTATTAAAAGACTCCCGACATGTTAGTGCCAATGAACAACTAGCGATGTTCCTATACACTGTTGGCCATGGTGTACCCACTTGTGTGTTGGTAGAACATTTTCAGCATAGCTCCCAGATTATTGACCACTACGTGAACAAAGTGGCTTTTGCTTTAGCTTCCTTAAAGGAAGAATATATTTTACAGCCTACTCAAATCAATGAATGCCATCCACATATTTCTAGAAATGATCGATTTTTATCCCTATTTCAAGGTGATCTCAATGGACAACTTGTTGAACATTTCATCTGTACATGATCTAAATTTAATTGTATATTTTGTATTATGCATTAGGTGCTATTGATGGCACTCACATTCAAATGTGGCAATTGATGACCAACCACATTTTCGAAATTGCAAACAGGTTATAACGCAAAATGTGATGGCTGTTGTGTCATTTGATGACCTCAAAAGAAAATATGGTGTAGTGGGGTTGACCCCATGGTTCCTCATGGGTCGACCCTCCAATCCTCAATTTTGGTTCTGGGAAATGGGGTCGACCTCAGGTTTCAACTGCGGTCGACCTCAAAAGAGAACATGGTGTGGTGGGGTCGACCCATGGTTCCTAATAGGTCGACCTTCCATTCCTCAATTTTGGTTCTGAGAAATGGGGTCGACCTCATGTTTCAACTAAGGTCGACCTCAAAAGAAAACATGGTCATGGCAAGGGGATTGTTGTTAAATGCATGTCTATTTATCTCATTTCTTTTTCACTTTTTCACAGACCTCATTTCTTTTTCGCTGCTTCACTTTGCTAGTACAGTTTCATTTTTGTACATTAAAGATGATTTCACCGAGCTCGTATATATTTATTATTATTTTTGTTAAATATCCTTCATTCAACAGATGTTTAAGAAGTTCAGCAAGACCAGTCGGTCGGCCCAACAGACCACTCTACGGGAGTCATCCCATGCGCAGGGGCTGGCTTCCCATTCACACGTATCGACTTCATAGGAAGGGGGGCTCCAGACATAGGCAGGGGCTTCAGCCTCACAACCTACACTTGTACATTCACAGGCATCAGCTTCACAAACAGGAGCTTCAGTCTCACAGTCTGTATATTCATATGCAGGGGCTTCACAATCAGGAGGGCTACACACACCTCGTTCCTTACCAGATGCCGCAAACATCTCTAAGCATGCAACCATCAGTCCTCAGACTCCTGGGAGTGCATCTTCAGTTGCTTCAGGTTTACAATATTTTTTATTTCTTGAATTTTATTTGTATAATTGCATTCACTTCATCTTTTTTATTTTCGTTTAGTTGGTACCACTAGAAATGGGAGAGGTGCTTCTAGGGCGACCAGCGACAGGATCCTACCTCCAGGCCAGACCGTTCCTATATATCTAGAAGGGGGATCTTCAATTGGTCCATATGCTCAGCAATTTACTACATACCTTGGAGTTTGTAATAGAGTGCTTTGCAACCTGTGGCAGCAAGACTACATGACCCTTCCTCCTGAAAAGAAGGAGGCTATTTTGAGAGACCTACAGGTAATTTTTTTTTAATTATTTAGGTTATATAATTGTTCATTTCTACAGTTATAATGACATTGATCATATATGATGATTATGCAGCAACATTTCACTTTTCTGTGGTCTCCAGCCATAGACGCCGACATTCTTCGCCATATGGGAGAAATGCAAAGGAAGCAAATGTCCCACTTGAAAAGAAAAGTAGATTTTTTACTATTATGTAGTATTATCTCACACACTTCTTATGTAACTTGTGCTTGTGTATGATAGTATTTTGCAGGACGACCATTTGAGGATGCATGTAATAATTTGCCCAAGTTATGATTCTAGTCAATGGCGGCACATGTGTGAGATATGGGATCGAGAAGATAGTAAGGTATTATTTTGTCAAATCCTATTATTTGATGGATTCAATATTTAGGATATCACTAAATTTTTTTCCTCTTGAATGCAACGAGTTAGTGAAAGAAACAAGTCTAATCGATCTCATTTATCAATGCCTTATCGAAGAGGGCGGACGAATATTCATCAATTAAGTAATGATTTGTAAGTATTGATTTTAATTATTAATTTGATTAATTTTTTTGACATTATTATAGTCTAATTATAACATTAAATGTTTAATAGGTGCAAAAGGAAGGTCGTCATCATCGGAAATGTTTCAAATGACGCAAGCTAGGACAGCACCGGATGGCAGTGTCATGTGGAGCAATGAACAAAGTCGTCAAGTGATGGTAATGATAATTATAATCATTATATTAATTCATACATTCAACTTATTTATGTACTAATTATCTTATATTAATTACATGATCAGATAACCCAGTTGATGAATCCCACTCCCTCAGATGAATCAGATGGCAGGGCTCATCTTTCAGTACTTAGTCTAGAGGAGGCCTTCCGTCAAGTGTTTGGGAGGGATAGGCCTGGATGGATTTGATGCGGTTGTCGAGGACAGACTTTAAGGAGTTGGTACGGGCCATCTGAGGGTGGTAGCAGTAGCAACACTGCATATCAACGTCTCCTACAGGAGCAATCTCAGCAGAAGTCTGAGAATGAAAGAATGAAAAAAATTTATTGAAGATCAGGAGCAGAGATTAGTAGCACAGAGCACAGATATAGATGTTCGAGTGGAAGCTCAAATGGAGGCTCGAGTGGAGACTCAAGTGGAGGCTCGAGTGGAGGCTCGACTTGCTATGCTAGAGACACAGATGCTCCAAAGCATGGATCGACGATTGTAAGAGTATTTTGGTACTCATACGTCTGGACGTGGTGCACCGGCAATTCCACCTGAGGATGAGATCAGGGAGATGGAGAGGATGAGGGTAATTTTGGTGAGGATGAGTGAGACTTAACTATTCATTTATGATCATGATTTTACGATGTAATACATTAAAATTTGAAATAAGTGTGATGTACTAGATCGAAATTTCAAGTACTATATTTGTTTTAGAAAGAGGATTATGAATGGTTTATGTATGTACTTTTCATGTAATACTTTTAAATTTAGAGTTTTTTAGTTATTTTGGAATGTAATTTGTTAATGTAGTTTTTGTATAACAAGTTGTAACTTTGTGAAAATATATATTTTATTACAAAATTTTTAATCTGTGATGGACTATTGGGGACGACTGCAGGTGTCTCCAATAAGACTATTGAGGATGGCTTCTGTCGTCCCCAATAATACTATTCAAGACGGATGAAGCCGTCCTCAACAGCCTCATTGGAGACCACTGTACTCCTTTTCCAATAGTATCATTGGAGACTAGTGAGCATCTGTCTCCAATAACTCTATTAGCGACGACTTTTTACTTGTCTCCAATAATGTTATTCATGACGGCTCCATAGCCGTCCTTAATACGCTTTTTTGAGACGGCCCTAAAGCCGTCTCTAATAGATATATTGGCGACAGTTTTTTACTTATCTCCAATAATGTTATTCAAGACGGTTCTATAGCCGTCGCTAATAAATTTTTTAGACGGATCCAAAACCATCTCTAATAATATTACTGGCGACGGTTACTTGTCAGTCTCCAATAATATCATTGGCGACGGCTTCGTATCTGTCTCCAATAATATCATTGGCGACAGCTTCGTATCTGTCTACAATAATATCATTAAAGACGGCTTTATGTCCGTTGCTAATAAGGTTTTTTAAGACGGCTTTGTACCTGTCGCGAATAATTTAATTGGGACGGCTTTGTATCCGTCTCAATTAAAATTATTAGAGACGGATATTTATTCGTCTCCAATAACGTTATTGGGGATGGATGTTGCTTAGCCGTCTCCAATACTATTGGTTACGGGCTTATTAGGGACGACCTAGCGACGGCCTTGTAGCCGTCCCTAATCATCAGTTGGGATGGCTTTTTGATTATTGGCGACGGCTTGCAGCTGTCCCCAATAACCTCTTTTCTTGTAGTGACTTTTCCTTCGGGATTCTCCTCACCCTTTCTTTTGATTTAGAAATGGAAATAAAAACAGATATTTCAATATCCATCGTCTCTATACTAATAAGTAATCTTAATTCACATATTTTATCCACGTTCAATTATTAAAAAATAAAGTTATAAATATTTAAAGCCACAAATTGCAAATAATTTTAGGATCCTTGTATTCACAATATGAACTTGGAATTTTGAAAAGATCTCTGGTTTACTTGTCTTCATAACTATGGAATACGAGATAAATCATATCACACAAAAATAGGACGTTGCCACCCCGGGCCGTCGCCGCGTGCTACGCGAGTGCCGCAGGCACAGGTGATAGGCGGCATGGGGCAGCGTCCCGTTTATTATTATTTTGAAGCACTCGGATGTAGGGTGTTCATTTTTCGGTTCAACCCGAAAAACCGAACCGAACCGACCGGTTCGGTTCGGTTCGGTTCGGGTTGAACAATGTGACAGTCAGTTCGGTTTTACACAGGAAACCGAATGAACCGATATATTATTAAATATATTTAAATAATATATAATATCACAAAAAGAAAGCCTAGCCCAGTGGGCTAGCGCTTTCATGTTCCATGGGGTGGTCCTGGTTTTATTCCCAGGACCGCCCATCCGTGGTTTCTTTGTGTTTTTTTTTTTTTTTCGGTTCGGTTCGAACATTATTTCGGTTCAGTCCGGTTTGAACAAAAAAATGTCCAAACCGGACCGAACCGAACCATGAACAGCCCTACTCGGATGCCTACCCGAGGAGCCCAAGTGTGGTGCTGCGGGGTATATAATATATATATATATATATATATATATATATATATATATATATATTATATAATAAAGAAGAGAGAGAGAGAGAGGAGAGAGAGAGGAGAGAGAGAGAGAGAGAGAGAGAATGGACTGGTTCCACAAACGCCGACTTTGGAGGTATTTATTTCATATAAAAAGAGAGTTATATTCGAATACTAGGCATACCTAGTTTGTCTTGACGGACAGCCCCTCTTACATTTTGAGGTAAAGACTGTCAGCAAAACAATTAGCCAAGCGATCAGCAGCAAGATTTGCCTCCCAAAAGACACGAAGAATTGCTGTGAATCGGCCTACAGTTTCCCATGTCCCCCTAACATATATATTTAGCAATTGACCATGGGCATTTGGCTTCTGTTTACAATATCAACCAGATCTTTGGAGAAGCATCAAATGTCTAAACTCCATTGAGAAGAGTTCTTGCTTCATCAACAAGACTACTAGAACATCTATCAAAATGAGACAAAGCCAGAATAATATCATTATTGGAAATTTTGATTATTCCACCACCGCCGGCAACATGAGGACTCTTGAAGGAGCCATCATAATTTAGCTTTAAAGGAAGCTGGTTTGACACAAGGCAGAGGCAATGCGGCCAAGTTGACGTCGAGCTACCGGAGCACATTCTTGTAATTTTTACTTTTTTCTTGCAAAGTAGGAAACTTCACCAATGTTCTGATGCGATCCACTAATGTGTGTTTAAGAGACAAAGCAAAGCATTTGACCCCTTCAAACCGGGCCATGTTTCTAGCGGTCCAAACTTCCCAAAGAAGAGAATTGATACAAGCGGCAATATGTAACATAAATTCATATAGCTTATATGCTTATATCCATAATAGGTTTTCTACATGAGAAACATTAAGTGCTTGGCCAGGGGAAGTGCTTAGTCACCCATTCTTAGACACAAGTAGGCGGATCCTATTGCCATGTTAGCTACGGATCCGCATTCGCTTGTATCAGTAGGCACAGGAGGTCGCACATTGTGTCTCTCTTTCTACATTATTTGAAGATATTGATTATCATAATCAAAAAAAAAAAAATTCGCTAAAAAATCTTCACACTTTATCCTCACTAGGAGGGCTGTGTAGAGGCATAGTTTAGTCTCGTATTGAGCGAAGTGAAAATACGTGTGTTTATAAGTAAGATCTATTCCTCTTTTCCTAGGAGGGCTCTTTTTTTTAGAAAAAAGGACAAAATCTAAATGGCTACAATATCTATTGGGTGACCGGTGAACAAGATGTTCAAGAATTAGATCAGTCAAAATGTAGAACTCTGCATCGACGACATGATGGTAAAGCCGCCGAATGCCAAAGACCACTTCTTCCGATCTGGCACATACCTTTGAAACACTTCAGAGATACAACATGAAACTAACCCCGCAAAGTGCACCTTTAGGGTTAGGTCGGGAAAGTTCTTAGACTCTCTTAGTCACCCATCAAGGCATTAGCTACCTAGATAAAATCCAAGCCACTTAGATATGTAACAACCACGTAGTGTCAAAGATGTGCAACACCTAGCGGGCCGAGTGGTTGTGCTCATCACTTTTATATCCTTAGCTATAGATGGGTTTTGACCATTCTTTAGCTGTGTGGGGACCCAAGACGGCCTCCCCGACCTTTTTCTATAACAAAGTGTTCAAGAAAGCCTTCACCGAGTTAAGGAGTTTCTAATGGTGCCACCCATACTCTTGAAGCCCACCTTGGTAGAGACTCTATCTCTAGCTCTTAGTAATGCCTTCAACAATCAACTTAGCCTATAAAAGTAGAGATATAGGTACTGGTAAGGAGGCAAAAAAAATTCTCATCACATCTCTAAACACGATCTTAAATTCCCTTTGATTCCCTTCTCAAGATGACTTCTAAGTTGATTATCGAAGGGTCGACCTTGGGAACCTGTCCTAGCTTGGTTTTTACAGGTCAGATCGATGTCAATGTCGGATACAACTTTGTTACCCTACTTCCTGTAGAATCTGAGCACCCAACTTTAGGCATTGGAGTCAGTTCCTTACGACTTTTGTGAGTTTGGAACTAGTTTCATCAAGCTCTGAAATTTGTTGATGAGAAAAATGTCACTTGCACTTACATCCAGTGAGAATAGTTAATTAGGAGGCTCGAGAGTGATTTTGGAAGAGAATCCTTCAACGTTCAAGTTAGGAAACTAGTAAAAACAGAGCTGGTTGAGTGGAGAGAGAGAGAGACTTTTGGTGCTCTTGTGTGCTTGTTGTGAGAG